>JAUMJK010001030.1:0-137170 GCA_033558105.1 Coccyzus lansbergi
GTTGGGCAGAGCGCGAGGGGCGTGGGAGGAGCACGAGAAGCTAGGGAGGAGCGCGAGGGGCGTGGGAGGAGCTTGAGGGCCCTGTGGGAGGAGCGCGAGAAGCTGGGGAGGAGCGCGAGGGTCCTGGGAGGAGCACGAGGGGCGTGGGAGGAGTTGAGGGCCCTGTGGGAGGAGCGCGAGGAGCCTGGGAGGAGCGTGAGGGCCTTGGGAGGAGCGCGAGGGGCCTGGGAGGAGCGCTCGGGCCCTGGGAGGAGCAGGCGGGGCGTGGGCGGGGCCGGTGCGGGCGGCGCGGGCGGCAGGAGCGGCGGCGGCGGCGGCGGCGGCGGCCATGGGTCGCTGAGGCGGCCGTGATCGCGGCCCCGGGGCGGCGCGGGGCGATGCGATGAGGGGCCGCGGGGCCGGCGCGGGGCCGCTGCCGCTGCTGCTGGGGCTGCTGCTGCTGCTGGCCGCGCTGCCGGCCGCGGCGCCGGGCAAGGAGACGGCGTTCGTGGAGGTGGTGCTCTTCGAGTCCAGCCCCAGCGGCGACTACACCACCTACACCACGGGGCTGCAGGGCCGCTTCTCGCGCGCGGGGGCCACGCTGAGCGCCGAGGGCGAGATCGTGCAGGTGAGCGCCGGCCGGGACAAGATGGCCCCGGGGGCCGCACCTGCCCGCACAAAGCCCCAGCCCTGCGCCCCACGTGCGCGCAAAGGCCGCGACGCCCCCCGCGGGGCTGCGGGACACGGCGCTGCGGGGACGGGGGGCGAGGTGGGGGGGGGGGGGGCGAGGGGAGGGCTGTCTACGGGTTGTCCCCGGGCTGGGCCCGCGCGGGGGATGCCCCTGGCCGGGCTGGGGATGCGGGGGGGGATGCCCCTGTCTGGGCTGGGGCCGCGGGGAGCTCTCCCTGGCCAGGCTGGGGATGCCCCTGGCCGGGCTGGGGATGCGGGGGGGGATGCCCCTGGCCGGGCTGGGGATGCGGGGGGCTCCCCCTGGCCAGGCTGGGGATGCCCCTGGCCGGGCTGGGGATGCGGGGAGATGCCCCTGACCGGGCTGGGGATGCGGGGAGATGCCCCTGGCCGGTCTGGGGAGATGCCCCTGGCCGGGCTGGGGATGCGGGGAGATGCCCCTGACCGGGCTGGGGATGCGGGGAGATGCCCCTGACCGGGCTGGGCATGCGGGGAGATGCCCCTGGCCGGTCTGGGGATGCCCCTGGCCGGTCTGGGGATGCCCCTGGCCGGTCTGGAGATGCCCCTGGCCGGTCTGGGGATGCCCCTGGCCGGGCTGGGGCCGCGGGGGATGCCCCTGGCCGGGCTGGGGCGGTTGGTGCGGGTTGCTCCCGGCTGTCCCGCAGCTCCCGGCTGCCGTGCGGGGTTAGCCCCAGGTGTCCCCGCGAGGTGGTCGTGCAGGGTTTTCCCCCAGGTGGAAGGCTGTGCGGGAGGGGCCCTGGCCCTGGCTCTGCATCCCGCATCCTCGCCTTGGGGTCCCTCCCGCATTCTCCTGGCTCCCACCGCAGGTCTAAGCGCTCCCTGCCCCGCATGGAGCCCTGTTCCGAGCTGCTCTGGGCTCAGAGGTGGGTTGGGGTTTATCGGGTTCCCTGCCCTGCGAGACCCCAAGGTGCTTATCTAGCACTTTATAGCCGCTGGTAGTGCTTGGCTGTATTTTTTCCCCCTTAGTTGAGTAAAGAAATGTTTTTCCCCTTAGTTGAGTAAAGAAATGCGACTTGAATGGTGTTTTAATAAGTTTGACTGTGAAACGATTGCCTATAGCGATCCCATATTGCTCATTAACGGCCGAGGGGTTTGTTCGCTGGAGTTCCACGGATGCACACGAACACGCGTGTGAGGCTGTGGAAAGCTCACGGGTGCCAAATAAGCCCTGAAAGCAACAAGCGAAGCTCCGCGAGCACAAACGCTGTCGAGATTTGAATAAGGTGAAGGGTTGCGAGGATGCGCTGCCGGTGTTAGGGTTTATTTATCCTCCCAGAGGAGAGCAGGATGGAGCAGTGAATGTGTGTTTCTGACGTTTTTAACAGAGGTGGTGCTCGTTGGGGGCCGCAGCAGGCACTGACATCTCCCAGCCTGTTGGTGTGTTATCCAACGCTGAGTGTAAGACTCAAAGCTACGTCTTCGGGGATACCAGGAGGTTCCCCCTGTGTCAGGAGTTGGGGTTCCCAGGGCAGAAGCCCTTTGTCTGTTTGGTGTATGTGTAGCATCCTCGATGATCCGGTGGGTCTCTTCCAAGCTGGTGATTCTGTGATCTGCTGTCAGCTCCCTCTTCGTACCAGAATTGGCAGCCCTGGAGTAGGAGAGAGCACGGGGAAAACCAAATGATGTGGCAAATCTTTTATAGTCATTTGTTTCTCCAAAGCTTTTTCATTTATTCATCTCTACCTGTACTGGTAACATACAGGCTGTTTTTTTTTTCTCCCCAAGCTACTGTATATACTATTTTATTTCAGAGAAGAGACTGACAGACTGGTTGCTTTGGAGCAGGCAGGCTGGATGCCGTCAGTAATGTTTCACTGTTGGGGTTTTAGGTTACGTGTGGCATCTCTTATCAGCGTCATCCTGCCTTCCTCTCCCCCTGAAAATGAGTTTGTCGGAGCCAAAATTTATACAGGTTTTCCCAGCACCGTCTTGGCTCCCTGTTCCAGCCAGGCTGGTTAGCTGTGGAGCTCCATAAATCTGCTGCTTCGGATCATCAGTTAATGCTCAGTGTGAGGTGTAGGAAAGGGCCACAAAGCTCATGCTACTGAGAGCCTGTTCAGTGTTGGTTGCCCTGTGGTCCCAGAGTGAGTGGAGCGAGCTCTGCTTGGGCCAGACACTGTCAGCGCACGCAGCTCCTTCGAGATGGAATACATTTCTCTTTAAATGAAATAATAGAAATGCTTGAAAATCAGACATGCATTAAAGAACGGATCAAAGGGATGGTGGTTTCGGGACTACACAAAGCCTTGCTTTTATTTGTGTTAACAGCATCGATTCCTTATTAGTCTTGGAAGTCTGAATTAAAAAAAACAAGAATTGAGGAAAGCATCCGCTTTCGGCTTTTGATAGGTCAGACATTGACTCCTGGGCTGGTTACCAGTCAGGCTCCTACCCAGCAGTGTTCTGCTGTCGGATTGCTTCTCGTGTTATTGTGAACAAGTCTTATTAGGGTCAAGTGTCTACCAGAATAACTCTTCAGAGAGATGCAATGTTCCTGCGTCTCCTTTCATGTGGCCACGGTTTGTATTCAGCAAACTCATCCTTAGGTTGCTGTGTCAGCTGGTCCTTAAAGTGCTGGAGGGCCGGAGCGTCTCTGCGGCAGCTGGCGTGCTGGGATGTTATGTGTTTCTCGGGGCAATATCCTGGCCGTCAGGATGGTTGAGATTGGAAATTGGAAACTGCTGATTGGGGAATGAGGGTGAAAACAAGACTTGGGTGAGACGCCTAAAATGATATTTTGCTTTAAAGCAAAGTGAGCTCCTTATGGTTGAAACTTCTAGCGTTCAGGCTGAAAGCTGAGATGTAGTCGGACCGTGTGCTTCGTGGCACAGGATGACAGTGCTGGGGCAACAACTATCTCTGATTTGACAGGCAATGGTGGCTCTTTCGCTTGGAATGAGATTGTGTGGCTTAATTCTGTTCCTGTGCCTCGTTGTGCTTTCTAGCTAAGGTGTGGGCATCAAATGTTGGGTTTCTTATGAAGTTGCGGTGATAATGTCTCTGCTCAGGTGAGGTTCTGGGAAAAGAGGATGGAATTCAGCGTTTGTTTTGTATTGCATTAAAAGCTCTGATGCGTCGAAACCTTTAAATGACACACATTCCTCATTGGTAACTCGTTCTCAGTCCCCCTTTTTTTTGCTATTCCTGCCATAGATGCTGGATATAGTGATATGGGTGGGTTATAAATATAGACAATGTTGGAGAAGTAGCTTGAGGAAGAGATTTAAGAACACTGTGCCTGTTTTTTCTTGTGCAGTGTAAGTTTGGGGTTTGGTTGGTTTGTCTCTGCTTGGAAGCCTCAGCAGGGGAATAATTAATGATGTAGTCATTGAATTGAAATGACACGTAGGTTATATATGTACATAGTCACATATATTTTTTGTATCTGAAAGTTAGCAGCTTGGGGAGAACAAGCATAACTCAGAGCTTTAATCTCCAGGAAGAAAAGAGAAATGGGACACTTCCCAAACTCCTGCCTGGCAGTTCCTTGGGGCAGTGCTATTGCCCTCCTTCCTTCTTGTGTAGAAGATGGGGGGCTTGGAGCTGGAGTGCAGGACTGTATGTCCCAACCTTCTGCCTCCATCCCACCCTTTTTTATTTTTATAGCTTCGAACCTTTCCTCTATTTTCTCAAAATGCAGAAGTGGCTAAAGACTGTGAACTTGGGCATTGGAATAGGCTGCCCAGGGAGGTGGTTGATTCCCCTTCCCTGGAGGCGTTTAAGGCACAGGTAGATGAGGTCCTGAGGGACATGGGTTAGTGTTTGATAGGAATGGTTGGACTCGATGGTCCGATGGGTCTCTTCCAACCTGGCTGTTCTGTGATTCTGTGAACTTCTGTCCAGTGGGCTTTGCACTCTGAAGCATCAGCAGAGCTTGTAACGGCATCGACAGCAGTAGCTCAGAACAACTGTGCCGCTCTGTAGGTGTCTGGCAGTGACCAGAGGAGGCCGACTCGTGGGGAACGTGCGTGTCCTTTGAGAATGGAAAACAGAAATGTGCATTTTGGGGGGTTTTTACTGTTTTTTTGTGTGACTAGGCAGGTTAGTTTTCTTCTTGCTTGAGTTGAGTGCCTGAAGGCCATTGAAATTGAGGAAGTGGAATCCTTTGTGGCTTTGAGTCACTGTCTTGTTGGATGTTTTCTTTGCCAGTTATCCTCTCGGAATAGGGAGACACCTGTGACGGGGTTTGTGTTAGTTTCCATACCTTAACCGTGGAGCTGTGGCTTCCAGCGGTGATCCTGCGGGCATCGGGGAGAATGCTTTGCTCTGATAAAACTGAGTTCCCGCTACCAGTTTTTTGGGCTTCAGGTTCACTTCGTCATCGTGTCCTTGGAGTGAAGTATCTTGGAATTGAGCTGTCTTTGGAACGTGGCACTTCCATTCTGATGAAAACAAAGATCTGACACCCTGTGGATGCTGAGAATGGGGTTAGGAGCAGAGCTCTTTGGCAGTCACTGTGCTTTCTCTGTTTTGGTACAAAGACAGAAGACCTGGAAGGTCTCTCTCTTCTGTCTCGTGTGAGAAGTGGGGCTAGGTTATAGGTTTTGTCCCCTCTGATCTTCAGTCTGTGATGTTGATGAACAGATGCTCACAAATGCCAAACGCTGTGAGGCAAGTGAGAATGATTGATTGTTTTGTGTACATCCCTCCTAAGCTGCTGGATCTACGCGCTGTCCTGCTTGACCCCTCTTCTCTGAACTGGTGTCAACAAACCCCGAGTCCCATCACCATCCAAAGACCTGCTGAAGGGGAAGGAGTCTGTGTTAAACAGATAACGAGGCCAAATCATGAATAGAGGAGACTTAATTGATGCCGCCTTTAAAGAAATAATAATCTGAGCTTTTGCGGTTCTGACTTCCTGTTTTAATTTATTTTTCTAATGTATTGTTTGTTTTTTTAGTAACGACAAGTCACTGATGGCTCCTTTTGAGTCCAGCAGCATCAGGTGTGTGACTGCTGACACAGAGCAGTGACTCTTCTGTACTTGTTGCTTTGCTGCTTCATCTAATCCAAGCTTCAGTTTTAATTCTGATTTCTGGTTATAGCTGCATTAAGACTTGATCCAGCTGGTAGGAACCAGACTCCTCTATGCTACAGCCGTGATATATGCATGGAATAGCAAAACCCTGTACTAGTTTTGGTTGTGTGTTTTGCAAGACCTCAGTTCTTCAAAGCATTTGTGCAGGTTTCGAAACCCAAACTGGAGGTTTCTACTTGTTCTGTGAGTTGGCAGGGCCAACTGTTACAGGAGAGAGTCGACGGATGACAAAAAAGATGAAGAAAATATGTTTAGTCCTGTGGACAGCAGGCTTCTCTTCCCTGTCCGAGCTCCATCAGTGCCAATTGTGCAGTAGTAGTAGAATAAAGACCCCCCCGTGCCCAGAGCTGCTTGCTGCCCTGCGGGGCTGGGGTCTCCAGCTCGGTCGCTGCCGGCTGAGTTTGTTGTGTTGTGGAAAGAAGGCATTTGTCATGGGAGTGCGACAGGTGACTGAGGTCTGGGCCCTCTCCCAGAGGAGGCCGAGAGGATAAAGGAAGTGTAATACACATGTAAAATAAGAGAACATCGCAGTAAAGACTCACTCAGTTACTGTACCTGCTGGGAGCTCCATCCCATCCCATCCCTGCTGCATCGTGCCTGTTGGCATTGGCTTCCCAGCGTGGTATGGTGAATAAGGACCTTTACTTTTTACTATTTTCTCCTTATTGCAATAGCCAATAAGTCTTGGCCCGTTGGTGAAAGGGCTCTGTGACTCCTGTGCTGGCTGCTGGGCGATGTCAGCTTGCTCTGCTTCGAGCAGACACTGTGCTGTTAACGTGCGCCGCGATGCTGCAGGAGGACAGAGTGTGGTGAGAAACTGCTTAAGCCTTCTGTGAGAACATCCTTCTCTCTCCTTCCATCACGCAGTTCTGTGTCATCTTCTGTATCTTCTGCAGAAAGAAACACCCTATGAAAACAGTTAATATAAAAGCAATTATAATGGCATTTTAAGGGCTAACAAGTCATACTTTCCTAGTTAAACACTTCGGATTGTCAAGCTTTACAATACATTATAGTGTATTAAGTAGAGACTTAAAGGCTTCTGTGCAAACCCTTTCTAAATGAGATTAAGGTGATAGTAAAGAAGTGTTTCTAGGTATTACTACAGGGGAGAGGGCTGTGAGAAAGAAAAGGGACCAGGCTGAGTGGTACATTACTGGTTTTGAAGGAAGCTCTGGGGTATTTGCACATGGTTGTGGCAATACCAGAATCCTGCCAGAGCCTTGTCAGCATGTGAGGCTGAGACATCCCTTGAGGAGAAGGTGGGAGGCACAGTGTAAGAAAATGAGGTGAAGTATCTAAGTACGGAGAAGAATGAAAAGAGCAAAATAGCTAATGTGACCTATTTAGAGGAACAAGGATAAAGTAGGTTAAGAAAGTCAATCAAAGCAGAAAGCTTCCAGCACTGGGTCTTGTACCAGGGCCAACCAGTGCAAATTTGCTTCCAAATAGGTGTGAGGAATCCAGTGGGGAAAAAAAGAGTTTGTGGAAGTTCAGGTGAGTTTTTTGTGTCGTCTGTAAGTTCGATTATGTCTCTGCGCAGCTGTTTAAAGTCTGCACTGTCAAAATCCTCACCCTTGCTAGCAGGGTGCTGAGTGCCTCCTTTTCCATGTACTCATTGCTTGTTTGGGAGGTGGAACCAGGAAAAAAATGGGGGATTTTTTTTTTTCTCATTTATGTATATTTATGTTGAGACTGGATCTATGTGACTGTAATGGTTTAGGCACAATTACAGCCTCCTTCACGGTGTTACCAGCACTCGTGGCCGTGCCCCACAGATAGAACTGGCACTCGCCCTCCCTGAGCGCTCCCCTGATGGATGAGGTTATGGGACAGAGGAACTCTGCTTTAATTGCTTTGCCTAGTGAAGGGCTTCTGAAATGGCTCCAGGTGGAGAGATCAGGATTTGGTGTGTTGTAACTCGGAGAGAGAGAAACACAGGCAACTTTGCTGCGAGCAGATCTTATAGGAAACTCGAGTAGTCATATAAAACCATTGATCAGCATACGTAGTAATTTTCTTCCCGTTTATGCCGTCTTGTGGGGAAGCGTGTATTTAAAAATGCTCCCTTTTTTATTACAGTCTTCTAGTCCTTGTTTAGGAATTTCAAAGTGAGCCCTGCTGGACCAAAATAACTTTCGTAAAGAGAGTTTTCTTGGAGTGTAAATGCTTTCAAGAAGCCAGCATCTCAGTGGTTAAGGAAAGGTAGGATTTGGAGGCAGTAATCTGCTGGATGTTCTGCCTGTTCTGTCAGTGGTACATGGATTTGCGTTAATACACTTAGTACATTAGAAACGCTCAGTTTAGGAAGTGTTAAATATTAACTTGGAATCTTGGAATTATTTAGGTTGGAAAGGTCCTTTTAGATCATTGAGTCAAACTATAAACCTTACAATTCCAACTCCACCACTAACCCACGTCCCTAAGCACCACATCTACAGAGCTTTTAAATCCCTTCAAGGATGGTGATTCCACCACTTCCCTGGGCAGCCTCTTCCAGTGCTTTACAACCCATTTGGTGAATAAATTTTTCCTAGTATCCAGGCGAAGCTTCTTCTGGTGCAACTTGAGGCTATTTCCTCTCATCACATCACTTGTTACTTGGGAGAAAAGACCCACACCCACCTCACCACAACCTCCTTTCAGGAGGTCTCCTCTCAGCCTCCTCTTCTCCAGGCTGAACAACTTCTTCTTTCGCTCTTTAGTGTTCGTTGTGGTCAGGTCAGAGCTCGTGGTGCCTACACATGAGAACAGAACGAAGGCAAGTTGAATGCTTGGCCTTATTTCTCCTGCTTCCTGGCGTGAAGGGATAGCCCTTCGCATTAAAGGAGATTGGCAAAGGAAAAAGAGATTGTTTCAAAACAAAGACATCTTTTGAAATTGTTTCAGCAGCAAGAGGAGATTCACGTAAATAAAAATAATACTTTTTTCCTGTGGTTTTTTTGACTGCTTGACACCTGAGCCAGAGATGAGCAGGGGATTGGGGTCTCTGGAAAGACACAGCCAGCAATATGCATCTTTCAGCCCTGCTCCTGTCTGTGGGGCTCTGCTGACGTTAGATTCAGTAGTGCTGCTCGGGAACGGAGGGTTCTGGTGGCTTAGGGTGTCCTCTTCACAGGGATGAATTGCTTTCATTCATTTTTTTTTTTTTAAATTTCCTTTTCATGCTGATCTAAAAGACTTTTTGTTGTTGCACTTGGCTTTAAGATGAAAAGCCAGTTTACAAAGGTTGATTAGGTGCCTGTTATGTTCCAGACACAAGTACACCCTTAAATATGGAGTGTAATATATGCAGGCTCTCTGGGCTTCCCAGACCCACGTCGCTCCGTGCATTAATGTCAGGATTTTAGCCATTTTCTAAAGATGCTGGCCAGCTTAAGCTTTCTGTTGGTTTTCTTAAGCTTAAGCCGTTTTATTATTTTGCATCGTTTTCAGCAGTAAAGCAAACGGAGGGATCAGTGAGGAGGTGACTGGCCTGACAAAGGACCGAGGGGCATATTTCAGCATCTGCAGTCATGGTTTGAGGACAACTGTTTAATTAGCTGTAGGGGCATGCGTGGTGCGAGTACGTGCCTCCTACTGTGAATTTACTGCATGTGCTTGCTAAGCAACTTTCAAACGCTTCTGATTGTAGTGTTTGAAAAATTGCTTTTAATTCAGGATAGACCCTCGTCTCTGCCAAGATCTGTTTTCCTGCTTTGAGGCTTTTGATGTTTGCCTGTTGTACAAAAAAAAAAAAAAAAAAAAAAGAAAGGTGTATTAAGTGTGAATGGGAAAAATCCATCTCTTTTTCTGTCTGTATCCATTCCCCCCCCCCCAAAGCAGAAAGGACTCTAACTAAACTTTCCATTAAGTTTGCCTTTGGAACTGAAAGTTTCCAGCCTTCAACAGTCCACTTTGAGGACAGATTAAGAAAAGAGGATTTGGAGGACTGACTTGGAATTGTAGAAGGTCTTCTGTTTGGTTTCATACACTGATGGGTCAGGTCTGAAGCTCTGAAATTCTCTTAAAGGCCGTGATTGTATTCTTATTGTTTTTTTCCTCTGCAAACTGCCCTTGAGGATTTATAGACTTGACTTCTGGCTAAGTGGTGGCACTTTAACTGAGCTTTGATAAGTTTAACCATAATAACAGCAACAACAATAATAGCCATATCTCTTAGATAAATCATCAATATAAGCTATATAGGTTGTCAGCTGTGCGCCTAGCGCTGTCTGTTGGGGCTGCAGAGTTTTCCCTGCCCTTGCTGGCTCTGCAGGTGAGGGCAGAGGTCGGGATCTGCAGGTGCTGCCCTTTCCTTAGGCAGCTTGGGCTTTCTCCTAAGGCAGCCTCAGCCTCCAAAGGGTGTTCATGCTGACAGGAAAATCTATCGGTTCCTGTTGCAGTGTTTTACAAGGGTCCAGCATAACTTCTCATACCTGTTTTGTATTTATTTAGAAGCCCTCTAGAGCAGATACAGTCTCACATGCTGTGAGGATAAAGGGGAGATGAATGCTTTATGGTCTGAATGCCAAGCTGGCAGATGTCCTGAATGATGTGTAGCAAGGCTGGGAGCGAGAAATGAACCCATGAAACAGAGCCAGGAGATGCTACTGAGTTCAGTATTTAATGGGAGCCAAGGGCTGGAGACTTCTTTTTGCTCAGAGGCAAGGTATCCCCAATCTGCTGGCTGGCAGTGTTTCGCCTGCTTAAAAGATACCATCTTCTGCATCCCAGAACTGTGTCTGAGGGAGAGAGATTGCAAAACAACACCCAAGGTGTGATTTTTTTTTTTTTTTTTTATTTTTTTCCCTGTTTTACTGGAGAAAGTTGTGCTGTCAGAGTCCCACGCCTGTGACTTTCAGCGGTGCTTTTGTAGGGTTTGATACTGGGCATTTATGGAGCTTTTTAATGTAGTGAAATAACAGGGTTGCGATGGCAAATTGGGATACGTTTCTCAACCGTGTGTGTTTTGTTTCTGTTTGGTTGCCACCGGGAGCTGAATCTCCTCAAATAACAGAAGCCAGAGTGATCTATTCTCCTTGTCTACCCTTCTTGTTGTCTTCAGGCAACTACTGAAAGGTGAAGAAGATTAGAAATCTCTCAGGACAGCTTTGATATTAAACATACATCCTTCATGGGGAGTAGTCAGCCAAAACATCTGCACACATGTGTGTGCGTGAAGTATGCAGTCTGATTAAATTGGAGCTGCACTGAGGTGAAACCAACAAAATTGTCTCTGTTTCTGAAACCTCCGTAAGCCTTTGTTTCAGGGGCTTGGATAGGAACGTTCCTGGAGCATCCCAGCTATGGGAAGAAACTACTGTCCCTGTCAGAAAAAGGGCTGAAGTGTCCTGAAAGAGTTAAGCTCTAATTAGCTCACTCGTAAGGTATTTAATATCCTTATTAAACTCAACTGCTGGTTCGCTTTTTTTTTTCCTCCTTCTTATGTTGAATAAAATTTCTTGAAGAGCTGAGCCTCTGCCTCTCAGATCAGAGGCTCACATGTTGAAGCTGGCAGTGCTAGAGGCTAGTTCCTATCTGTGTGACAGCATTTTTAATTTAACAGGACCGGCTTTGATGTTCTTGAATATTTATAGGCAGCTTCAGATCGCTCCAGTATGTAGTCTTTTTAACTGGAGCAGAAGTTCCTCCTCACACAACAAGATTTCTTTCCCTCTGTTTACTCTAGGGTCCCTTTCAGACTTGCTGTCATCAGAGTGGTTTTATGTTACAAAAATACTACTTCAGTACTTACTTGTGGGAGAAGCAACTTCATTTCCTTTCTATTTCAACTTGTTCTCTAGTTTCTTGCGGTTTAGGGGTCGTCCAGTTCCTGCATCTTAGCTCCTTGTTTGAGCCTCGTGATGCTGTAGGAGAGATGATGCAGTGAAATAGGATTTGAAGGAAATGCAGTAAACGTGAAGCCTCCTCAGACTGTTCCTGGGTGCCTGTGGTGGACCAGACCCCTCAGGAAGACACAGGAGTAAAGGTGTCTGTTGGACACCCCGGAGAACGAGCAGGTTACGGTCACAGTTTGTGGATTAAAGAGGAACTGGTGGGAACTTGGGGCTGGGCTCTCGATGGGAGCTGATCAGGAATTATGGGGAAGAGTTTTAGTTGGAAGTTGCCAGCTTATTAAAACAAGTTGTTCTGCTTGGATGGTTTCACTTGTGTGAAACTCTGGCCAGACGTGGGCAGGAATTTTAAGGAAAGACACCTGATGGGTCAGTTCTCAGCTCATTTTTAAGCTCGCCTCATTTTTTAACCTTGTTGGCTTGCCTGGGCAGCGGCTGTGGCTCCAGCCCTGCTGGCCCTGTGGCCTGGGAGCAGGCTGCCTTGGAGCTGGCGTGGTGTGCCCTTTCGGAAACCGGGGATTGACATCTCACATTCGCTAGTTTGGGTGTCTTGGAAAGGCCTGGTTGTGGTTTGAATCTTCACCGTGATTGCACTGCAGGAGGAAGCGTGTGCATCACGTGAAAGTGTTCCCTTGGGCTGGCTTTTGCAGCAGGCTTCACTTTTCCTCCTTTCTCTGCTGTGTTTCTCATCTGCTTTATCCTCTGCTCTCTCGTGGATGTTGCGTGGCTGCCTTATCGCTGATGTCTGTCCCAGAGAAGCCTTGTCATGGCCAACATGGACAGCAAAGAGCTTTTCTGTGTTGGTGCCGACAGGCGAGGCAGATTTCTGTCTCCTGCTCTGCTGTGCTGGGTTTTTGTTGTGAAGTTCCATACGTTTTGCGATACGCTCTGATCTCCTAACTGGATTCTATTCTCAGAGGCTTATTTGGAACTCCGTTACTGAAGTAGCAGATTTTTTCATGTATTAATTTGAATGGTTTCACTTTGTTAAGAATTCAGTCTTTCACTGATGATCGCTTGTTTGAATGCATGGCCTGCAGAGGAAGAGGGTTGTGGGTTTAGACATTCCTGCCATAGATGTGCTGCTTTGTTGGTACAGCCTTTTCTAGTTCAGCAAGTGAAATCAATTATGTGACTGCCTACATGGCTAAATAAACCGCAGGAGGAAAGTGCCTGATTGTCTGTTTGATGTAAATAGTTTGCTCGAAGAGCAGGGCTTCTCTTTCTGTGGAAATCCAGCAGGGAAATAGGGACCTATAACTTGCTAACGCAGCAGTGAGAGTTGCTAAAACATCATAGAATGGTTTGGGTTGGAAGAATCCTTAAAGATTGTCCAGTTCCAACCCCAATATGCCAGTAAACAGAACTCTAGTGCCTGTGGCGTCTAATCATCACTTTTCCCCAATTAATTTTAAGGGAGGACCTGTTAGAATGTGGAGTGTCTGTGTGGTCTCTTCAGAAAATCTGTGTTCCTACGCATTCTGCTAGTGCTGATGTGAAGTCGTCTGAACTGCGTGGCTGCTGGAGAGCAATTTCAGTGCTCACATCTTGGGGTGGGTGGATGCGATTGTTTGTGACTTCATTTGTCTTCCTGCAAATTGTTGTTAACAAAGGTAGTTTTCCTTCTCCCTACATTTACTTGGTTACCTGACCTCGCACCTCGGGAAAGGGCTTTGGGGAGTGTAAAGTGTGGTTTTGTAGCAGTAACTCTGGTTGCACTGACACCTCTTTTGCAAAATGATCTCCTCACAGAGAGAGGTTGCTTCCTCTGCCTGTGGTGACTGCTTAATGCTCTCTGAGATGATGTCTCCTTGTCCTCCTTCAGCTACTCGCTAGTCCCTCATTGCTGCTGAGCAATCTTGCCCCAAGTCATTGAAACCAAAGGGAAAGTTGCTGTAAGGGCCCAGATGCTCCTTAGGGTTTCTGGCAGGTGGTAAACCAATGCATCTGTTCCAGAGGTTAGTGCCAAAACCTGTTCCTAAGGCAGCAGAATTCTGACCCAGCTCAGGACCAGCCTGGTTAGGAAAGGCTGAGGGAAGCGGTGGGAGTCCTGAATTTCTGTCAGAGAAGCTTGTGGGGCAGGGAGCTTCACTTCTTGTAGCATTCTTGGCAGAAAGAAAATAATAGAAGCTGCTCAGAAGAACAGAGAGAAGCTGAACCAGCCTCAGGAGAGAAGCATCCCTGGAGCAGCCGCTGAGCAGCTCACAGGCTGTAAAACCCAGCAGCTGAAGAATACCCTTCAGCACTTCTTGTGCCTTCAGAGGCGTGGTGGTTACGTCTCCTGGGCTCTGAGGCATCGTTCATGAGCTGCGTGATAGAGGAATTTAATCTCTGGATCAGGACAATAATGTGGCATTTCCATGGCCAACCGTAGCACTCCCTTTCTCAGCGCAGAAGAGTGGCTCTTAGTCTGGAAGGGTGGATTCAAGATTTTTGCTCTTCGTATTATATGAAATTACCACCGCAAGCTGTGCCGCCGGGAGGAAGAGCTGGATTTATTCTCCTTTTCAAAGTGGGATCGCAGCTAGAAGAATATGGAATGTTTTTTCTTCTTTTTCTTTTTCTTTTTTTTTAAACAAAAAAAAGCTCTTCAGAGCTTAAGTAACTTAAATCCACAGTAAATTTGGTTATTTTTCAGAACAGTTGTGGCCATTTTCACTTCCTCTCCTTCAGCTTCTCACCCTTTAAGAACACACAACGCCTTTATAAGTGTCTGGGCATTTTGAAAGCCATTATGAATGTGTCGTTCAGCTGAGACTTTACGGGTACCGATGGCTTTGCTTGATTTGTTTTCCTTCTGTCCACCGAGAAACCCACCCTTGAGATGTCCTTGCGAAGGGAGGACTGTTCGCAGTGAACGAGGGGAATTACTGGAAGGATGAACAAGATGGGTTGGAGCAAAACATATGCCTCACTTAGCTACTTGTGAGCATATGCTGCCTATCTGAAGAGCTTGATAGGGCCGCTTTTAAATCATATGCATTTTAGGGAAATATTTGTAATCTGTCTTCTAATGTTGGCCTGTTCCTGTCTCTCATTAGCTGGTAGGGAATGGCATCTCTCTGAGGTGGAGGCTCCAGGATCATATTTCTATTGCCAGGGCAGGTAGTGGGTGAATAAACTTCATTCACGCTGTTAAAAACTTGGCAGGTGATCCTGGCAAAGCAGCAGTGCTACCCTGCTGTCCTCCAGAGATCCAGATTGCTTTTCCAGGCCCCCGTTCCTGCTCCAGGGTGGAAGTGGCTGGCACTGCCTGGGGAGGGGAGAGCAGCTTTAGGAAGAGGAGCTCCAGGGCTGCTTATCAGCTGGGATGAGATCTTTCCTGGGGCTGGCAGCGTGGTTCCCAGATCCCTGATGGGTAAGGAGTGAATGATGTTAAATGAGGGTGGGTGAGCAAGAGATGAAAGGATCTAAGCTTGACCTGTGCTTTCCTTCCTGGTGTCATTTTCTTGCCTTTGTTTCTCACTTTCTGATTCTTGCTCATTCCTGCATGAATTCACAGTGCATTGTCACGGACACACACTACTCTCTCTGGGCTCTGGGATGAAACTGCTCTGCGAAGTAGAAAATTAATTTAAAGTTCACAATCCTAACATTTTGACCCTGCACTTCTGTAATACAGTTTGTTGTTCTGCCTTTACGCTAGTCCCAGTTGAATAGATAACTAAATGAAGATATTTGGAGCCAAGACTGCCCTACGAGGAGTGTGGTGAAGGCAGGAGGAGCATAAGCAGCGATGTATAGGATGAGCTCTCCTGTCGTGTGGTCCTAGACTTTGTCATCCTGCATCTGATTTGGACATTGCTGAAGAACGAGGAACAAATAATAAAAGCTCTTCAACCATATAAGTTAAGGAGTGGAAATTGGCACCATGGAAACGGGATGAGGATCTGTTCTTGCTGTCCAGGAAGGATAGTGATACTCAGTGTAGAACCACAGAGAATGTTAAAGGAACAAAGAACAATACAGAAGTTTCAGGTGAAAGTATTACAACCAATGTTTTTTCTTAGCTTATGTGCTGGAAAGGGATGTAGGACTGACTGTAACATGGCCAGTGCTGCATGTCACTGGACCACTGGGTGTGAGGAAGAGTGTTATGTCGGCTGAAGACGTGGGGTAGAGACAAGAGTTGTGCTTCGAGTCCCCTTCTTTCAGCCACGGTTCTTAGGTGCATGATGTAGACATCCTGGCGAGGATGGTCCTTAAGGTGATAATGTGACTTCATGGGTCCTTGGCCTGTGAACAGTATGATTAGCAGCTTGAAGGGAACTGGGGGAAAGTACTAAATGCTGGGAAGCTGAAGCATGATGAAGAACGAACAGAAGGACTTGTAAGATTTGAAGTCTGGGTAGCATGTGAAGACAGGTTTGTCTGGCTTTTCTAAAGCTCCTCTAGCTTTTATCTGGGGAAGTAAACTTGAATCTTGCAGATTTTATAAGTGTGAAGAGAGACTAGCAAGAGATCATAATGGTGCCGTGTGTGCTTGGAGAGGACTGGAGCAGAGAGGAAGGGCAGGGGAAAGGCTGAGGTGAGCTTTGCTGGGAAGCAGTGCTTTGGGGTGTTTGGCAGGGAGGGCAGTGCCAGGATTGTTGGACAGGAACAACAGATTTTTGAAGAGATTCTAAAGGTTGAGAAGGTAAATGTTGTTCTCTCCTGTGAAGTCCTGGAGCTGTAAATGCCATCAAGAGATGATGGTAGAGTGTTAGGAGAATGGATGGGTATGGAGTAGGAGAGGTCCATGGGAACTCTTACTTTCTGTGCATCTAATAGAGGGATGGGCTTGTGATAGTCAGCAGGGTGGACTGGAAATAAATCAGGTTCAGAAGGGATGTGGCAGAGCATGGGACAAAGCAATGAGTGTGGATGAGAGAGAGGTGAGAGAGGTTTGAAAAGAAAGGAAAACTGATCAAACTGAAAATCATACTGGATGCTGAGAAAATAGAAATGGGGAGCTTGTAATAGCGATTAATGTACGGTGAAGGGAGAACAATGTGGTTTTCTGTACTAGAACTGTGCTGTGGTTTGTTCAGAGCTGCGTTTGGTCCTCTGTGAGTCATGCTGAGATAAGAGATGACTGTCGGCTGCTCTTGAAAAACCGTCTCTACTTGCACGCGCTGTTTATGGAGCAGCTTCTCCACAGGGCAGCAAACGCTGTTAGTATGTCTTCAAACCTGTCCTAATTTTTCCTCTTTCCCGGGAGTTGTTAGAGCATGTGTAGGTGAAAACCATCAAGCTCGGTATGACAGCAGTGTGCAGAGATAAATCCTGTCATACCAGTGAAGAACAGAACTCCCTAAATAAAGCTTCTGTTCCTGTGGAGTGGTACATTGTTTGTTTATATTGTGAGAGTACTCAAACCTTAGGCTTCTTGTGATTGTGACATGGTGTGAAAATAAAGCATACATCAATAGAATGAAAAAAAAAAAACAAAAAACACCAAAAAACCCAACCTCCTCCAAAAAATTTGTTCTACCATCTGCACTGGTGTGGAAAGCTGGAGGAGATGAGAACTTGGAGTTGTTCAAGCAATCTGCTGCTAAAAATGCACTTGGAGATTGATTATACAGAGGAGAAAGTCCATGCCAGAGGTCTGTCTTGGACTGGCCCATGGTGGAGGCCTCTGATTTAAAGAGGATTCTGTAGTTTCGGTGTCTGTCACACAGTAGTGGTTATGGTCGAGCAGGCGCTATGGGATGTAGGTGAGCGTTCGGGGGAATGGTGTGGTGCCCAGCTTCCCAGAGGGTGAACAGGTGCTGGATGCCTCCTTGTCTTCCCCTGGAGCCGTAGCGCTGAAATAGTGCATCACTTTTTTTTTGTAGGTGATATGAGATAAAATTTGTTTCTGATCTAAGATGGCAGTTTTTATACGCTTCACCTGTCGGAGAGGTGCAGGCAGCATAAATATCTTCTTTCTTTAGTGTTGGCAATCTGCCATACATGTATGAAGGTCGTGTTTACTTGAAGGGATCTAAGCTGTAAATAACTTACATTTTTGATTCGAAGGTGTAGGGGAGCAGGCAGTAGTTCTAGAACAAGGAAGAGTATCAAGGAGTCAGATACCTTATACTCTTCATTCAAATTTGTGGTCCTGTAGAACAATATTTGCAAGTGTTTCCCTTGAGCAGTGAAGTAGAAGACAGGAAAAAATTATAATAGCGTCTAACTAATTCAGAGTTAATCTTCGCATAGCTGAATTTCTCTTCTCCTTTGTTTTTGAGGGTAGAGAAGGAAGCTTTGGTTTCCTTTGAAATGTGATGCTTTTAGTGCTGTGCAGTTGGAGGTACCTGATAAAAGCTGGTTGCCTTTGTTCTAGGCGCAGATGTGCAGTGAAAGAGAGTGAATTTCTTACATGTGATGCTCAGTCTATGGACAGTTAGAGAAAAAAAGAAACCCTAACAAGACAATGTGCTACTGACGGTGATTCCTGCTCAGGGTTCTGCACTGCTGAGTTGTGAGTTACTGACTTTGAAAGCTGTCTGTGCTTTCTGAAGCAGGAGGGATGAGTTTGTTGCTCAGAGTTCAGTGCTCCCCAACAAGTATTGCTGCCTGTAGCTCTGGAGTGTGGGCAGGAGAGCAGTAACCCACAGGGAGAGGAGTCTGAAACATCCTCTGAACTGGTAAGGCACAAGGAACCCCACGGAGAACAGTGCTGGAACATCACTCTCCCGGCAGCGATTGCCTGAACGAGCTCCTGAAGTGTTACTGGAGACTGACGCCTACCCAGAGGAATAGGAAGAGGCAGCTGGTGGGCCGAATGTTCAAGGTTCTGATAGTTTTAGGAGCAGGACTCCAAGCCAGCGCTGGTGTGGAGCAAAAGCACTTGGCTGCACTTCATTCCTTAGTGCGCCCACGGTATGTGTGTTTAACAGACACACCCCAGGGGGGCTTATTTTACTGCTTGGGGTTTCCACACAGGCACCCCTGACCTCCCTAGTGATCATTGTGTCCTGCTCTCAGAGCTTTGGGACTCTCCTCCAAGGAGGTGAGGCTGCTGAAAGGGAAGAGGAGGAATGGAGAGATTTTAATGCTGCCGGACAGAAGGCAGCGTGGGAGGCTATCTGGCATGCACTTATTTACCGTGACAAATACTGAATCCTTGGTGCTAAAGCTATTCATAATCTATTCTGAATAAACAGAATTCAGTCTGGAGGATGCTAAGAAATAAAAGCTGTGCTCTAACCACATCCATCCCTGCCCTGGCAGAAGGGATTTACCTGCTTGCTGTACCACCATCCTCTCCAGGTGAGCCCCTTGGGTGTGATGCTGAACAGGGGACAACTGGCAGAGAGCAAGGAGGAGTGAAATGCACCTGAGCTCTGGTTCTGTGTCGTTAACAGAGATGCAGGTGTTAAAAGTGTCAGCTAAGTGTGTGAGAGTAAAAACTGATTTCAGGAATAAAATGTGAAAACTGAAAATGCAGTATATATCCTGTGCTGTGTTGTAATATGGATGAAAGCTTTGGCAGCAGATCAACCCAAGTTTGGAGTGTTTTGAGCGCTGATGCCTTGAAAAGAAGGTGCTGCTTTAGTTTGCATGTAACATTGTGCAAATAAAAAAGTCAAACAAGCTCCAGTACAAAATATACAGTGCAGAATAAAAGCATAACTGGAAAACCGGCATGGACAGCCTCACGTAAGCAGAAAGCTTTGTAATACACAACTCTGTTCTTTAATAACCAAGCAAAAAGAAGCTTGGATCCAGTAAATCCTAATGGGTTTTGCAGATTCTGTAATTGCAACACCTGCGTGGATGTGCTGAGGTCAGGCAAACGCAGTGGCTGGTTTGGGATGCAGGTTTCCCATCCCCACTTCACAGAGCCCAGTGCCTTTTCTGGGGCTCTGTGTGTTGAGGGAGGGCTCGTTATAAGCGCTTATTTAGAATTGGCTCTGGACCATCTTGGCCTGGGACGAAAGGGAGAAAGAAGCCAGGGGAGCGAGGAGGAGGTGGGCAGCGCTGTGCTGGTGTGCAGGGTCTGGGCAGGTAGGAGTGCGCAGAAACAGGCTTCAGGGGAGCCCCAGAGCCAAAGGCATTTTATCAATCCCATTTTCCAGTACACAGTGCATCATTTAGTGTCTTCCTCTGCCTTTCCAGTTGTCTCCCAGCATGAAGACATTGTAATTATTTCTGCAAAGAGCTGTTTGAGGTTTCCTTGTGAGGCAGCCTTTCCCCACCCCTGTCCCTGCCAGGGGAAGGAGTGGGAGGCCACGGGCAGCAGGTAATTTACTGAAGTTTGCAGGGAAGTGATGAATTTGTGGGATCCTTTGAGGCTTCAGCTTGCGAAGATATTTAGATATTTATAGCTGACTCTACATCCTTGAGAGAAACGGAGCCTTCTCGCCATCTAAGCAGAATTTGTATGTGTTACGGGCAGTATCTGTGTGACTCTCATAACTTTGTGTTAGAAGTTCTATTTCTCTGCCCTCTTCCTCTCCTCCAAAAAAAAAAAAAAGAAGGCGCGGAAGATGCCTGCCAGCACGGTCACTTTTTAGTTGAAGTCGTTACCAAACCAAACTTAATTTTTAGCCTCCTAGTGACACGTTTTTTAACTTTGCACGCACACTGGCTGCTGAGGGCAGAGCAGATCTGGTAGGGAAGGGTTAACTCCTCTTGCTTTGGAAGCAGCTGGGCAGTTTACACTCCTTGCTGGGCTGTACAAAAATACTTTTCCTTTGAAGTGCTGGGAGGAGCGGCTGAGCATAAAACCTGGAATGGGGTTGCAGCTCCCAGTGCAGTGGGCTTAGCTGGAGCAGGCAGCTGCCCTCAGCGTTCCCTTCGCTCGCGCCTTCCCTGTCTCAGCGTCAAGGCTTTCTTTCTGGAATTCTTCAAATGCTCTTTAGTTCTTGGAAAATTCTTGGATTGGGACAGGTTGCAAGAAATATGGAGTAAAAATATCCTTTCCCATAAAGGCAGGCCAAATATAGGGGTCCTGTTGGGAGCTCCTTGGCTGGCGCCCGTGTGAGCTGGTCGTGCGGCACACGCTGCCGTCCAGGGTGGGAAGGATTCACCTCCACCAGTGCTGGGGAGAGGTCAGGCTCTTGAGCAGGGTATGCTACAGTGGGAGTTTTCAGAGTTTGTTCTTCCCATTTATCTGGGACCTGGGAGATCTGAGCCCTGGTGCCGTACCTTGGAGTGCTGAAGTGGCGGTTTGGAGAGGGTGGCAGCTCTGGCACTGGGAGAGGTGACTGGAACCACATGGACAAACATCATCCTTGTAAGAAGAGCCACCGAGCACGTGGTGCTGTACAGCAGGAAGCCTTCTTCTCAGTGGCACACGGCATACTCCGTAGCCACGAGTGACGTTGCTTGATGTGGCTTCTGAAAAGCAAACCTCTTCGCAGAGGAAGCCTAGAGCCAGCAAGGCTCTGGTACACTTGTGCTCCTGCCTCTGCCAGTGGTGGGACCAAGCTAGAAGTCATGCTCTGGTCTTCCAGGGCAGTTCTCTGGGTAATAATTCCTTGACAATATTCATTTGCCTGAATCCGAGAGTTGCTTTGCTGCCATTATATGAAACCGAGGAAAAGAAATTCCCTTCTGGCACCCAGTGCTGCTCGCTGAGGTGACAATGAAAAGCTAGTGAGGGGCAGCGTCAAAATGCCTGGCTCTGTCTGTTGGAAAGATGATGATAGTGCTGTATGTCAGATGTCCGAATTTCAACTTAATTTTATCTTAACTGCCCTTCGTAATCCTGTCCTGTTGTTTTTACTCATTTAGGGATCAGACACATAGCTCTTGGTAGAATCTCCAGGCTTGTTTCCCTCCTGCTCCACCAGCTCATGCTCTGCTCTCTGCCTTCTTTGCACACACAGAAGGTGTCAAGAATTCAGTTGCTAAAATAAGCAAGATTTTCCTCTAGGGTTTCTGCTGTTGTACAAGTTATATAGAGGATTCTGTCCTTGAAGTGCTTGCTTATTAATACTTGAAGTACCTTGTTTTCCCTTTTAACAATTCAAGTGCCAGGGAAAATGTATAGAAATATAGTCCTGAGAATGTCAGAAAAGGTGATCTGCTTTCATCTGAGAGCTGTTGCTGAAAATCCTCACTTAGGGTCTATGCTCAACGCATTCATTTTCCACAAAGTGAGGGTTAGTGCCAGAGCAGAAGGGAAAGGCCCCAGAACAGGATTTTGGGGATACTTTATGTTGTTTTACTGTTTGAAGAAGCTGCTACCTGTGTTAGATCTGTGGTCGCAAAGGGGAGCAGCCTGGCTCTCTCCATCTATGGTGTGAGATATCAGACACGAATCGGTTTGTAGAGAATAGTTCCCACCCGTGTCACAAGACGTTTTTCAGTCCTTCTGCATGATTTTAATGTGCTCTTTTAACAGCTCCTTTTAAAACCCTGTTTTTAGACTCTGTTCCTCATCTCTACTTTTTTTTTTTTTTCTCATTTTCTAAGATGAATTTTTTAATATTCTAAAAATACTTCCTAACCTACCTGAGGAGGTGATAATAACCTTGCTGTTGTTTACTTTTACCACATGGGGTTTGGAGCAGTGTCTGCTAAGAGGTGTGTCTATAACCTATTTTGATAGGAATGGTTGGACTCGATGATCCGGTGGGTCTCTTCCAACCTGGTGATTCTATGATTTCTATTTCTAAGAGACACAACTGATGGGCCTGCAGATTATTATTAAATATCCTTAACAAAATGGAGCCTAGAGAAACTAGAACACAGAGCTTGGAGTGTCTGGGCTGTGTGGCTGGCACGCAGCGACTTTGCTGTGCGTAGCTTCAAGACAGTGACTTATTACCCTCAACTACTTTTTAACAGGAGGAGAAATGTGGTCTGGGCAAATGTTGTTCGAGCAGCGTGTGTGCTCTGAGGGTCCCTGTGCCTTTGGGGGTCCCAGGGGTGCACACGCCGTGTCGGGTGCTAGCAAAGCCGCTCCTGGACAGGAACGGGTGCTGCAGCCTTTCCCAAAACTGTGCAGGCAAAGCAGATATTATCAGCGCTGGCCCTGGGGCATAAAATAGAAAGATCAAAGCGCATGGCAGCAGCACACAGAGGCTCTTCAAAGCCTGAGTAAGGCAGGATTGATAGAGAAAAGGAGAACGCTCCTGCTGATGTAATCACAGCCTGCGAGACAGGTTGGCTTTTTTTTTTTTTTCTTTTTCATAGTTTAAACAAAGACACAAAGACAGCCCTTGTTTGTTTGGAGAGGTGAAGCGTGTGCCGCAGAGATAGAGCAGGGATACCCGAGTGTGTAGAGGGTTTTCATGGGCAGCGTGGAGCTCTGGAGTGTTTTGAAGTGGCTGCAAACTTGCCGTTTTCCTGATTTTACTTTGCACGACTTCCGCATCTGGTGTTCTCCCGTTTGTGGTGTCCATGTGGGATGGAGTAGGAAAATGGGAAAGGAAGGAATGCTTGTTTTCAGGCTGCCTTCCTTATTAAAATGGAAACTATTTTGATTTCTCTTGAGGAGGCCAGTTAAGTTTCTGGGTTAGTATGAACAGAAGTCGAGCTCGGGCGAGGTGAGGGGCAGGGATCAGCCTTAGCCCTTGTTGGGGCACACAGGCTTGTTTAGGCACAAACTGAGTGAGGAAGAAGTAGTTCTTCTTCCCCTTTGTGACTGTGGAGAGGAGGAAGGCGAGAGGTGTGACTTTTCGGGACCAGATGTGCAGAGACAGAAGGAGTTTCCAGTCTTCCTTACAAATGCCCCTTCTCCCTCTGTGCTGCAGCTGCAGAAGTGTTTCCCAGACTCCATTTTGATTATAAAAGTGAGGGACAGGGAACAGCTTTGCAAAGGGAACCTTGTGAGGTTGCAAGCTGGAGCATGGTGGTGTGTGTGGCTTTTCCACTCCAAGGCCTGTACCATGTACTGCAGGAGGCCTGAGCTGGTATGGTTGATACCCAACAACTGTGTGACCTTGTGGGCACGATGCAAAGCCCCTGTGGGTATGTATTGCTGGAGAAACAACGTGTAGTGAACGCAGTTACGTGGATTTTGAACACCTTTGGAGCTCAGGCAGAACGAACACTTCTACCTGGCTGGTCTCTGCTCGTGATCTTGGGACTTTACCATTCCACGCTTACCGATCGAACGATCTGATGGGATTACCTCAGTCCCAAAGCGTATTCCAGGATGCCAGAAACCACAGTGGTTACTTCTAGCTGGCAAAATCTCCAGCTTCACTTCCCCCATGGCTGCTATTTGCAGAGCGATTCCGACGAGCAGCTAAAATTGTGGCACTCTCAAGTCTTGAAATCTGTTGTGAGGGAAGGTGACTGCACACGTTGTCGACTTTGGTGCTTCATTCCAGGGTCGAGGATATGCTTAGTCTGCTAGATCAGTGCATTACCTTAACGAGAGGTCTCTGCTCAAACCGGGATGCATCTTCTTTATGATGGAGTATGTGGGATGATAGTGGCATTGCTATCTTGTCTCATGCAGAATTATGCCATTTTTCTGATCGGCATCAAACCCTCTTCCCTCTCCCCCCCTGAATTTCAGTTCTGCCATGCTCCTTCCACACATGTGTCTGATTAGATACTTGACACTGGCAGAAAGCGCTTCAGCACACTTGAAATACTTGGATTTTGGTTTCTAGTTACCAAACCTTCAGGCACCAGGAAATTTGCACATCTTACAGAGCTCTGAGATGGGCTCTGACACGTACTTTTGTTTCTGCTGCAGGCGTTTTCCCCTCTTGGTATGGAGAGGCTAGAGAAAAATTCTGGGATGGGAATTCTAGCAGTTACCATGACTTTCTGGGAATTCAGGCGTTTGCTTTAAAATATTTCTTTCTTGGGAATCTCACCCAGATATGTGTGGGACAGGCTGTTCCAGTATCTGCCGTAGCAGAACCACGGGTTTCTCTGCCCGTGGAAGATGAATTGGAGATTCCTGCCATCAGTATGACATTCCCATGTTTTCACTTCCAGTGAGCAACGGAATGAAAAAAGAAGTTTTAAGTGCTCTGCTGAGTTTGCAGGGCTGCTTTTTCAGCAATGTCCACAGCCTTTTGATTCATACAACCAAGTGAATAAGCACAACTGCCACACCAAGTTAACCAAAAACCCCTCCTGCTTCAGTGAGGGGCAGAAACCAGTTGCAGGCACTTGTGAAGGAACTTATGGGGAGAATCCTGCAGTGTATGCTGCCACGTTCTACCAGCTCATGACTAAGGACTGCCTGTTGGCATCAGGTCATACGTGAGAGCCTCTGATGGCTTTTTCTTCCATGCTTTTTGCAGTCTGTCACCTGCCTGCAGCTTGGGCACACAGAAGCCCTACCCTCTTGTGCTTTTGAGGGCCGTGTGAGGGTTGCTGCATACCATGATGTTGTATTCGTCTTGGGTTTTGGTAGCAGAGGAGTTGTAGTTGATGTGTGTAGTGCCAGAGGTCTAGAGCAACAGTTCCGTTAACGTGTCCAGTAGGTACCTGGTTAGATTGCTCTTGGAGGGAAGGAGGGAAGACAACTGAATCTCCAGAATTTTTCTCATTCTCTCACAGCTCGGCATAAGTTCTGTAGAGTTGGTTTGGTTTTCTTTTTTTTTTCTTTTTTTTTTTTTTTTTTTTTTTTTTTTGAGCTGCAGGGGAAAAAAACGTTGCCAGGAAGTAATTGTTCTTCGGGTCTCTTTCTAATTCTGTGCAGCAGCTGCCTGGTCTTTGGCTGCTATTAATGTTCAGAGGCTTTGAACAAAGGCGCATTTGGCTGATGTAACTTCTTCCTCTGTCAGACATTCCCTCTGAAGCCATCTTTTGTCTCGATGGCCCTATTGTAACCATTCATGTACTGATGAATGAACAGGAAGCTGATGATGATAGTGAGCAGATGAGTTTGATCTTCAACAGGTTTTACTTCTGGGTCCAGCTTGAGGGAGTTCATGTAGGAGCTGAGTTGTGCCACCGGCAACCACCACGTCGGATTTGTTCATTCAAGTTGCCTTGTTTAAGGAAACTGGAAAAGAATATTAATCCAGGAATAAAAAAACTAACTGTATTGAACAGCCACATTGCAGACACAGGAATGCTGCCTGTCACCTCTTCATGCAAAGAGACCTTTACTCAAAGGGCTGTATTTTTATTTTGGGGATGGTGAGTTGGGTCATATTTGATTAGAGGTGATGGGTTCTCATTTGTTGTCCTTGTTTGTGACAAACCATATTCAAATCATCCCAAAGACCGTGAGGAAGATAACTTACAGTGCAGATAACTTACAGGGAGAACTTCTTCCTCCCCCTCAGTTCTTCCTCCACATGCATTTTAAAGCATACTGCTTCAGGCTGATGACAAAATGTGTGCTCTAAAGCCCAAATGTGAATAACATGAGGTGTGTTGGAGGTCTTGCCCTTTCGTCTGGACTGGGAGAGTATGGGAAGAAGATCTTATCAGCTGAAGTGCCAGCAAACTCATCTACAGTGCAGAGTTTGTAAAGTCAGCTACTGCAAGGTAATAGGATCTTGCACAGAAAACTCATGTAAACTGGATGAATATAGTAAACAGGGAGTTGAATGTCAGTACCAGGCTGATGTCCCTTGACTCTTTAATGTTGGGGAAAACTTCACTCACTTGAAGCTCCTGGGCGTGAAGTTGCTTCATGTTCTGGCAATAAGAGACAGAGCTGAAGTCAGTAATATGTAATTTTGGTACTACAGTAGCTCTGGTGGTTTTGGGAAATGCTACCCTGTGATATGGGATACTAGAAAGAAGGTACAATGTTTGAGCCAGGTTGTCTGCGTGAAGACTGACGATACTCGTGCCTGACAGTGGCCACCAGAGCATCCTCACCACTGCTCTTCTGATGCATTTTTTTTTTCATGTGGCCTTTGCTACTGGCATTATTTATTACATTTCTATATACGACTAATCTGTTTTCAGAACATCTGATGAAATAAAAGGCCTCTTACGTGGTTTTAAAAATGAACACCAACAGTTGTTTAAGTATTAGAGCCAAAATTCATGGTCCCCGTGCAGAGGAGCGTAGAGATGGGTTTGTGAGTCTG
Source organism: Coccyzus lansbergi (assembly GCA_033558105.1). Lineage (NCBI taxonomy): Eukaryota > Metazoa > Chordata > Aves > Cuculiformes > Coccyzidae > Coccyzus > Coccyzus lansbergi. The sequence continues at coordinate 26,508 of JAUMJK010001030.1, forward strand.
GTGGTTCTGTTCACGATGCTTCTCCCTTCTGTTTGTTTTTGTGATCAGGCACAAATTCCATTGACCTTGTTTGGATTTTTGCATGTGGCACATTTTCTGCAGCCCCTGCTCTGTGTTTATCCCTGGCTGAATGTGCCGTGTAAGGACCCTGGTTAAAGGGATTCTCCCCAACAAGCCCCAGCTGTACATACAGTGGGTTGTGCGTTTGTGCTTATCTGGGGAAGAATCTTGATTAATTGTAATGCAAGCTGGAGGTGTGCACCAAGGAGAACAAGGAGGGATCATAAAAGGCTTCTTAAAGCTGTGGCTAAAATTTCTTTTCCTTTTAAAGTGTGTTCTGAAAACCTTACCCTGGTTGAAGTAGCACCAAAAATTTCATGTGACAGCTGCTATCATAAGGAAAGGACCAGAAAGCAAATAACAAGACCTCATGGGTACTACAGGGCTCCAAGAGCTTGAATGTTGTCTACAGTTCAAGTTAGTACATCGTGGAACGGGAAAGGGAGACTAGAAAAAGGAATAGGTAGATCACAAGCTGTGGATCAGCCTCATTGTGAAAAAGATTGAATTTTATCAGCTTGGAAAAGAGGCTGTTGACAAGAGACTGTGAGTAAAGCCTGTAGAGGCTGTGACAAAGGAACAATTATCAGCTGTTCCTTGCAATGCAAAGACTATCAGAGCATACTCGATGAAATTCACACAACAGCTTTAACGTTAGCAGAAGAATATATATTTTTAATCCAGTAAGTTGTGTAACTCTCTGTAGGATGGTGTAGAAGCTGAAAGTACGGGTGTCATCCAAAGGGGATTAAGCAAAGTCATGGAACATAGTTGCATTGCTTAGTAGTAAATACGAGGTTCTGGGTGAAGTCTCAGCCCTGAAAGTCTTTTATTCTCTGACAGCCTGTATTATGAGGCTGTACCAAAGGAGGAATTATTCTATGTCAGATCTTTGCCTTTCTCCAGCCTTCTGCAGTTGGGCCACTGCTGGATGTCAGGTACTGTGCTGTTTGGCTGTTTGGTCACACCCTGCGTGGCTGTTTTTACGACTTGCCTAGCATGGCATGGGTGCTGTGTGGTGGAGGAGGCCATCCTGTCTCTTGGGAAGCGTTCAGAGGCTTTAACCACAGCTCTGTATTGTCTTTTCTCATAGTCTCTTACCTCATTGACGGCAGTGCCCAGCGTTCCTCACGTGCGAGGGGAGCGTCGCTCTTTCGCCCCACATGGCTGCATTCTTGGAGTAGAGTTTACACCATTAATTTCCCAATGGGTGAGGCGTACCTGAGCGGTGAGGTGTGCCAACTGCAGATACGCGGCGCTCAGCCCAAGCCGGTGAGCTTTGCTGGGCTTATTAGCATGGGCTGTGTGCCAGTGCTACAGGAGCTGGGGGAAAATAAAGGGAAAAATGGGGATAGTGCGAAAGAGAGGTGAAGAGAGAGTCTGGAAGAGAGATGAACTGGTAAATTAATGACCACTGGAAGGAAGAATCCAGAAAGAGATGGGGAAAGAAGGAGGGAAAACTGTTGTTGTATCCTGAAGCAGTGCACAAATATCTAAAATTAAGGCTGAATTAGGCTCCCTGAAGTCTTGCATTTAAAGTATGAAAACTTGCTACTCCAGCCTTAGCATTCCTGTACCACTGAGATAAAAATGAACACACAGAACAACAATGTCAGAGAAGATTATGCGGACAAACAAGCTTAGGTAAATTTTAAATTTTAGAACTTTCTAGTCCCCACATTCCTCCCCATATTTAGCTGCAGTGTGATAGGCGTGTACAGCAATGTGGACTCAGAGGAGACGCTGAGGAAAGCTGGTTTGGTTTACACTTCTGTAAAACAGTTCAGTTTTCGGTTCTGTATTCAAAGTGAAGTTAAATTTTCCTCTTAAATCACGAATGAACCTCTTTGTCATGAAAGGGGAGTGCACCGGGTTTCCAGAATGTCAGAAACTTTCATTAGTGTTAGATAAAATGAATCCTTCAGGCACCATGTGCTAAGTTTCTACAAATGCCTTTGAAAGATGGAAAAGAAGGAAGGACCAGTAGTTTCTTGAGTGCCGAACAGCCTCGTGGTTAAGGATGTCAAAGCATGAGTAGTGAGTGAAACTGTCCATCAGCCTTGTGCTTCGCTGGAGGGTTTGGAATAGAGCACTGGGCTGAGTTGTGGGGACCAGTTTGCTGCAAAGTTGGGTATTTGCTGTGCAAAATCACACTGTGGCTGGAGAAGGGAAGAATTCCACTCTGTGTGTAATGAGAATATTTGCAGTGATTACTTCAGCAGTGAGGCTACATTAGAATTAAGAATAGGATTTTATTTTGAAGTCCTTCTCCCTACTACAGAACATTCTTCAGTGGTGACTCAGGGTAGAGCTAATCTCACTCAAAATGGTTGCCAGTTGCCACTTGGAACAATAGGACTGAAGCCACAGGCTGCCATCAGGTGGCTGTTTTTAAGAAGGGCATTTTTTCCCCATGGATTTGAGTGTTTCTTCCCATCTGATAGTGAACATTGAGAACGTTGATACTTGAATTCTTGTAACAGAAGGCTTGGAAAACAGAGCAGTTCCTTATTATTTGATCTGAAGTGGAGAACCCAGTGCCCCAGATGTTTTCTTTTATGGAAAACCCCCAACTTTTAAGCCTTAATATGTTTTTGGGACAACTCCTTGCCTCTGGTTTATATGCCATAGTATTGACCACTGCTCGTTCTTCAGAGTACTCGGCTCCTCTCTGGGCAGGAGTCTCTCTTTCCTGTGCTGTGACTGAGGAAGTTAAGCAGGGGGAAAATGGAATGATTTCCATAAAGTCATAAAGGGAAAAGGCTTTGCCGGAACAGAAATTCAACCACCTTCACTCTCCGTTGGGGTGAGCTCCAGCAAGCAGGCTAGTCTCTTCTCTCCATCATGGTGCCACGCAGCATCATAACACAAGTCTTGTCTGTGTCTGTGGATGCAGCTGGGCTCAGGAGCCATCGGGTGAGGAGGTGGACATATCAGAAGGTGTCTGGTGTGTATCTCCAAGAGCTGTGTTGCTCACACCAGGACTCGGAAGTGGAGTGAGTGACCTTGGCCGAATCCTGGACCTGGAGAGGATATCGGAGGAAATGGGAGAGTACATCCAGTTCCTGCTGGGAGATGAGCTGAAGTACAATGAGAAAGCCACCTCGCCTTCCAATAAAGTCTCGTGTAGTTGCAGGAGAGCCTTTGGCTTCGTCTGTATTTCCATTTAAAATAGGCTGGAGAAATTACGCTGGTATCTTGTGATGCTGGACATGACAGAAGGGAGTGTATGTAAACCTAGATGTGATGTTCAGACTTCATCCAGTGGATGTGAGTGCAAAGCAGGGACAGAGCATGAAGGAGGCGGTGGAGGTAATTTCTTTAGAACTTGATGATTAAAGGTGAGGACACAGTCTAGAAGCAAACCAGGAGGCTGTACCTGTTGGAGACCTGTGCTGTCAGAATCCGCTGGTTCCGTTCCCTCTAAAATGTCCCTAACACCATGAATATTTTCACGTGGGCAGAAGTCATAAATTGGAAAACAAATCTATTGAAGTTGTCAAACTGAAGAAAAGGTCAAGGGATAGGTCTTGGAGAGGAGACTTAAGGAAAACTTGGAGCACCAAGTGGGGAAACTGGGATATGAGAAGGAGCATGGCAGCTGGAGTTTGAAACAGAACTTCTGTGAAGTTGACCTGTTTGTGTATTGCTCCAGGGTGGTTTATAAAATGTAAACACAAACCTGACCCAAAGGTAAACTTTGGAAAGTGATGTAAGAAGACACTCTCTATCTCAGATTGCAAACATTGGGGCTGGTATTTTCTTGAGCATTTTTTGATTGCTAAACGTAGAGGGAGAGAGCACTTTGTAACCAATGATAAAATTGGGTACAATACTACGGAAGTTATCATAGGTGACTTAAGAATCATGCGTTATAAATCTAGAAAGTGAAAAGATTGAGCTACAGAGAAATGCAAAGAGAAGTGGTCGTGGGAGGTGTCCAAAATAGTGTGACTCTGGAGCAGCGTAACAAAGAAAAATAACTAGTTAAGAGCTGAAGTGCCCATAGTTGATTTCAGTGTTTGATTTCCTCTTACATCTAAGGAGAAGTGTGTGATGGGATTTGCGGTAGGCTGGATCTGACCAGAGGATTGGCAGGAATGATTTGCAGCAGATGAGTGAGGAAGAGCTGGACATAGTATATAGTGCAGGTAGTGTCATGACCTCCTCATCATCTTACTTACTCAGAGGAGTAAGTAAGATTCCATTGAAACAATTCAGTGTAAAGACAGGGACCACGCGAGAATGCGGAGGAGAAGTTTGGGTGCTGGGAAGTCTCTTCTGGGCACTGAGAGGAGCAGACGCAAGCATCTGACCTCTGCTGGGGCCGTGCGTCAGGGATGTGCTGCGGGCTCTGGGAACTGGGAGGTCATTACTCCCGCCACCGAGCAGATCTCCAAAGCACCAGCTCAAAGAGACGGTGGTTTATTTTTTTTCTGGTGAGTAAGCAATGCCAGCTGCTGTACGATACTTCATTTCCCAAGGAAGTGTTCTGGGGCACTCAGTATTTTGAAGATACAGTGATAGATACGTAGGTGAGCACCACGGCTCCACGTGTGGTCACCGTGTTGTGTGGGGTAGGTGGAGTTTGGCTCTGCTGGGTGTGCACACAAACTCCTTTCTCTTCGCTCTGTTCCTAGAGATACGAAACTCTCTGTCCTGTGTGTAGGGTTTTCGACACATCCTTGGTTTCAGTCTCCAGAAACCAAGCGGTGGTGCAGGCGCTTAGGTACTTACTGAAGTCCGCTGATAACAAGCTTGCTTTTTTTTAATCAATCTAAGCACCTCACCACGAAAAAACCTCAGTGTTCTGTTTCAAGCTGTTTAACATACCTTTCTGTAGTCAAGGGCATCAGTATTTTCATCACAGTCAAAAGCTTTCAAGAGTATCTTCTGAGGCACAGGCTGAAGGAACTTCTGTTGCATCGTGTCATTTATAGACTCTTGAAGGAGACTTGGTGTAAATAATCAAAGATTAGAGATGAGTTCCCATGCTGGCCTAAGAAGTCAGGTGCATCTTTAGGGTATGAACTATTCCGTTTCAGCCTTGAAAACATTTCTTTGTGCTGACTAACAGGAACGATGGTCCTAACACTGTATCACTGATGTGTGTTTTGTGCTTACTTGGTGGTGTTTCCAAACTGACCTTCAGTTAAGGTGGCAATCAAGGACTTTCTAAATGTTAAAATCTTGCTTCCTGTCAGCTTTCGTGTCACAGTCCAGAGGGTTTGTTCAGACCATACAACTGCCATCTGAATTGTCACTGAAGCTAATGTCACCTGCTGACATAGAATCATAGAATGTCCTGAGCTGGAAGGGACCCGCAGGGATCATCAAGTCCAGCTCCTGTCCATGCATAAGACAACCCCAACACCCACACCATGTGTCTGAGGACATTGAAGGTTCTAGGCATGAGGTGGGAGGGAAATATAATGAAATTATTTCTATCCTACCAATATGTTATACTTAACAACTGTATTTTGCAGTTCTGTTGGCTAATTAAGCTGCTTGTTCGGGGGAAGCTGACAGTCATTTCTCTAAAACAGAGTAGTCCCTCGCTTCTGGGAACTCAAAAGTCATAATTTCAATTTATTTTTTTTTGTTCATAACACAGCATTTTGTTTCCTCTTTCCTTTCTGAATTTATTTAATCTGTTGGATTTCTTCTCTACTTGCATTTGCAGCTTCTTTTCTTGAGGACCAGGAGTTGATTTTTCACATGCGATCATCATATGTTTGTTTAATACAAAGAGCTAAAATTCTGAGAACCAGCACTGGTTGTTCATACGCTGACTTCTGATTTTCTAATGCAAATGCTGCAGGTAGCTAGGAGTCCGTGTTATTATCTTCTACTTTATCCAAGAAAAGACGATCCATGCTTCGCTGAGTGATATTTGCAGGCAGTTTTTTGTTGTGGGACAGTCTCCCAGGCTCCAGCTGTGAAGCTGTATTTGCATTTTCTGTGAGAAGTAATGAAACTACAGCTGGCTGAGCATTATCTGCTGCACCTTTTCCACCTCTGTTCAGCAGGGAGTCGCAGAGCCAAAGGTTTCATTTTGAACTGAGCAGAAAGTTGATCCTCGGAGCTGCCTTCTGCCTGCTGCTGCAGGCTGTATCCCCATGAGTTTGAACAGTAGTTCAAGCATCTGAAGTGCAAAACTGGCTAGAGAGAAGGATTAAAATACCGTAACCTTTCAGTGCTTTCCCTCTTGCAGAGCGCAGAGCTGCCCGTTTCCCATCGCCGGCTGGAGCAGCTCCAGCACTGGCCTCCATCTCTGAATTTCCCTGCAGCCCCAGGGGAAGCTGCACCTCTGTGGCTCTCTCACAGCTGCTGGACTTTGATGGGGACATGCCTGCGCTCTTTCCACTGGCCTCCCTTGGCAACCAGCCCTTTGAAGATGACCTCTTGCTGTTTGCCTGTTGTCTCTCTTGTGTTGGATTATAGATGAGAGGTTGGCATGAGTGGAGGGGGATGGGATGAAGGGTTGTGCGTTTTAAGCCTCATTTCTTTCTGCTTTCTCCACCTTTTTTTTTTTTTCCTCTCTGCAGCTTTTACTTCTCTCTGCGGATAAGATGTTGTCTTGCAGAAGGAAAACGTTTTCTGGCAGAAATGCAGAGTTTCTGCCTGGCATTTGTATATAGGACAAAGGCAGTTTGATTAGTTTTGTTGTGAGCGCATTGCATTCTTCCTGTCACAGTCTACGCATTAGTTCCCTTCCCCCATCCTCTTTTTAAGGACAATATTGTTCTTAGTTATAGGACAGCCTTTCTCCGTGGGCATTTTCTGTGTTCCTCTCCCTGGGTCTGGCGCCAGCAAACGCACCCGCGCGGAGGCAGCTCAGAATCCATCACCTTGTTTGGGAAGGCTGTGGGGCGAGAGGGGAAGGGACACGCTACAACTCCGTGTCCAAGTTGCTTTTGCACAGACGCTGACTGCTTTGGGGCATCCACATAACCAGACTTTGATAAATATTGACAAAACCCTTCTTGAGGGTTAAGGTGGAGTAATAGCTGTAGTGTGAGATCATAGAATCACTAGGTTGGAAGAGACCCATCGGATCATCAAGTCCAACCATTCCCATCAAACACTAACCCATTTCCCTCAGGACCTCATCTACCTGTGTCTTAAACACCTCCAGGGAAGGTGACTCAACTCCCTCCCTGGGCAGCCTGTTCCAATGACCTTTCCATGAAAAACTTCCTCCTAATCTCTAGCCTAAATCTCCCCTGGTGGAGCTTGAGGCCATTCCCTCTTGTCCTGTCCCTTGGGAGAAGAGGCCAGCTCCCTCCTCTCTCCAACCTCCTTTCAGGTAGTTGTAGAGAGCAATGAGGTCTCCTGTCAGATGTAAGAGCAATGAGGTCTCCTCCTCAGAGACGTAAGGTCTTATCAGGGATCAAACAAAGCATAGGAATGACTGTCCCATTTTCCCTCCTGTTAAAGGTGAGCAAGTGAGGTGTTTCAGTGCAGAACATCAGAACCAGTAGTGTTTACTCACCTTGGCCAATTTTACCATCTCCTTTCTCACTTTTCTTCTCAGTGATGAAATCACTGCATTCTACCCGTGTCAGCACTCAATTCTTCAGGCTGTTTTAAAGTCTGGGCGCGGAGAGCAGCATTGCTGCTGACGTTGCCGTTAAATATTGATGAGTAAATCAGGAGTTACATGTGTTACAGGGTGTTTGACAGCAAACATGAAGGAAACAACTTGGATGTGCCTGTGTATCCAGTCGGAACGCCTCAGCGCAACATACCGCCCCAAATTAGACGGAGAAGGTGTGGGAGGTGTCTGTGATCTCTGCACGTAACGAGCTCATCCTTATCTGGAATATTGCTTTTTAATTGGATCTCCTAGTGTTATCTTCCCTTTGGAAAGCAACCAGCAAGCCCAGCCCCTCTCCTTTCACCCGAGCTACAAACAGTAAACAAAGATGTAAGCGAGTAAAAGTAAGAGATTATTCCCTTGGAAATGAGAAGCTAAATGGGACAAGGGCAGGCGTAAGTTTGCATTCCTCCTGCTGCTTTTCTAAAGGAAACCCATCACCTGTCATTTCAGTCCCTACCCTTTTTTTATGTCATTTGCTTATTCTTCTACAACCTGAGCAAAAGTAGGCCATGCGGATTATAACCCTGTGCTTTGTATTCTAGGAGCTACCGATGTGGGTGGTGTAGTCTAATCTGTTTTCACAACTGCCTTTTACCTAAGGTTTCCTCTGAAATAAGAGGATGATATTTACTGGATTGCATTTTGTAGTCTGCCTCCACCCTGTGTGAGAACATTTCACTCCCCCTTCCTTCATTTCTTAGTATAAATCGTCTGGTTTAAGTTGACCTGATTTTGATCTGCTCATAGAATCATGTAATGGTTTGAGTTGGAAGAGACATGGCTCAGCCTCCTGCTGTGGATCCAGTTGCTCCAAGCCCCATCCAACCTGGCCCTGAAGCCCTCCAGGGATGGGACAGCCACCCCTGCTCTGGGCAACCTGGGCCAGGGCCTCCCCACCCTCACAGCAAAACATTTCTTCCCAAGATCTCGTCTCAATCTCCTCTCTTTCAGCTTCAAACCATTCCCGCTTGTCTTATCCCTGCCCTCCCTGATCAAGAGCCCCTCCCAGCTCTCCTGGAGCCCTTTTCAGTTCAGAAGCTGCTCTAAACTGTCCCTTCTCCAGGCTGAACAACCCCAACTCTCCCAGCCTGTCCTTCAACCCCCTGATTATTCTAACTCCGTATGAGACCTTTAACTTGAGCTGAGAAGATTATCTGGTGCTACCCTGATACTTAGCAGTTCTAAGTCCCCCCTCGAGTGCCATGGGACAAATGTAGTTGTTCAGGAGATGTAAGGTAATCCTGGTTTTCCCAGCCAGTTATTACGCCTAAAGTTCTGGCCATCGGTGCATTTTTGGGGCCAATCTTGTTCTATATAGGGCCAGAAATCTTGTTTTACAGTATAGCTACTTGCAGCTGCCTTCTGCCAAAGTAATCTATGAAGGTATCATTTTACTCCTAATTTTCCTTCCAATTTCCCCTGTCCTTAGTGGCATTGGGCCTGCATCTTTTGCCAGCATCTTTCCACTCATTTAAAGAGGAAAAAAACACCACTATAAATATGACTTTGTTCTCCTCCGCTCTGTCAATACTGTGGTAGGAGAATTCAGTGTAATCAAGGCACTTAAATTCCGGAGAGAAAATATGTGCCCTCACATTACCTTGAGTGTGCACATCTTGTAATGGAGTTTTGCATTTGAGATGCTTGGAAGGAAGGAGAGGCTGGCTTTCTGTTGGAATGGGCTGGGAACTTCCCTTGTGGAGTGTTTGGAATAATGAGTGTCCGGCTGCTTTGGTGCAGCAGTGCTCCTGATCGCTGCCTGGGCAGAGACTCTGCTGCAGATGTGCTGAATTCACTGCTGTGTGTGCATCGGGTACCCACCGTGTGCTGTCGGGGTCTGCAGCACCTCTGGTTTGAACCCAGGCTGGGCAGAGAATGGATTGCGTGCAGGAGAAGGGATTGGGAGCAGCCCTGAGGAGAAGGGCTTGAGTGTACGGGTGGACAAGAAGCTTGGCATGAGCCAGTGATGTGTGCTCACAGCCCGTAAAGCCAACCCTGTCCTGGGCTGCGTTGAAAACAGTGGGAGCAGCAGGGCAAACGAGGGGGTTCTGCCCCTCTCTTCTGCTCTGTGACACCTTATCTGGAACCCTGTGTTCAGTTCTGAGTCCTGAGCACAGGGAGAATGTAGATCTGTTGGCACGAGAGCCATGGAGATGATCCAGGGGCTGGAGTGCTGACAAGGATAAGCTGAGAGAGTTGGGGTGGCTCATTCTGGAGAAGAGAAGGCTGCGGGGGGATCTTAGAGCAGCTGCCAGTGCTGAGAAGGGCTCTTGATCAGGGAGGGCAGGGATAGGACCAGGGGAATGGCTTTCAGCTGAAAGAGGGGAGATTGAGATGAGATCGAAGGGGGAAACGTTTTGCTGTGAGGGTGGGGAGGCCCTGGCCCAGGTTGCCCAAAGCAGGGGTGGCTGCCCCATCCCTGGAGGGCTTCAAGGGCAGGTTGGATGGGGCTTGGAGCCCCTGATCCCGTGGGAGGTGTCCCTGCCCAGGGCAGGGGTGGGGCTGGATTAGCTTTGATGTCCCTTCTGACTCAAACCCTTCCATGATATTATGATTCTATGACTTGAGGCAGTCCTCACAGGAGGGTGTCTGCGAGCACTTTAGCTGACAGGTTCCTTCCTTTCCTGTGGGATGTGAAGCTGGATCATGGCACAGGGGAATGGCTCACAAGCACCTCACATGCTCCGAGTCACAGCTTGGGTTTCCTTGTGTTAAAGGAGTGAGGGAGTGATGCTCCTTCTTGTTGAAGGTGATGAGTGCCAATCAACTACATCACTGTCAAGGTCTGATTCCCTGGTTAACAAAACCTGCTCTGGCTGTTCTTTGGAGGTTACTGCTCCTTCTCATGGATCTGCTGGGCTGCCTATAGCACTGGCCTGTCTGCATCGTACCATCTCCCTGGCCTTTTCTGCGTGGCGCATGTGTTCAACTGCATCTCTCTGTTTTGTATTTAGTTGCAGCATAGACTGGATTTCTCATCATTCCTTTTGGCACATGTCCTGGAGTAAAGTGGACTGCGAGAGGATTTTAGGAATGCTCGGTGCTCCTGCTGTAGAGAGAGTTGGTGGCAGTCCCTTGCGGGCAGAATGCAAACCACTGGGTCGAACCGCACGGTCGCAGCCGATAGCCAGGAAGAGCACCCTGCTGAGATGTCCTGTCGTGTTGCATCTTGTGGTGATTCAGTTTTTGGCAGGATGTTCTTCAAAACAGAAAGAAAAAGGTCTGAAAGGATGAAGGAGCTGTTTTAATGGAGTTCCGTGCTTGTGCTGGAGGCTGAATGTTCCTTTCTGCACAGCAAAGCTGCGTGGTCCAGAGAAGCACAGGGTGATGAGGAGATGCTGCTGGCTTTCACCTTTTAAAAGAGACTGCTGTGTTCTAGCTGCAGGCAGCATAAAAACCTCATGTCTCATCAGGCTGCAAGGACAATCATAGAATTGCTTGGTTGGAGAAGACCTTGGAGATTATGCATAGAGTCCAACTGTACTTGTCCACCATTAAACCATCCCTGAGCACCTCATCCACTCATCTTCTAAACCCCTCCAGGGATGGGGACTCCACTACCTCCCTAGGCAGCCTCTGCCAGTGCCCCAGAACCCTTTCAGTGAAGAATTTTTTCCTGATGTTAATAGCAACTCCTACCTTTTTTAAAAAAAAAAACCAACCTGCTCTTTAGTTCTTGGAAGGAGGGTTTTTTCCATGTGTGCAGGTTTGGATGCTCATTTGTAATGGCACATCCTACTGATGACTTTTCCAAAAAGCAGAGGAGCTGCAGCCTGAGCCTTTTCTTTCTGCTGGGTTGGAACCTTGGAGTCAAGAACCTTTTTTTTATTTAAAGAGCTGACGCTGGTTACTTGAAGATGAGTTCCCTTAATGTGCTGAGCTGATGACTCATGTCTCTGACTTATCCCGTAGCTGAGTACTTGTGTAGGTCCCATAGATCTTCAGATTCACTGGGACAACTCTAGGAACAGTTTGGCTTTACAATGCGCATGTTTCTAATTGGACAGTGCAAAGTTTTTTGTCAGTTGTCCCTTCCTGCAACACAAGGACTTTGAGGGAGCACTGCTGGCATAGGATAATTTGTTTTGTTAATTACTCTGGTGAGATTCCAGTGTGATGCAACAAAATCCTGGGGAGTTTGTAGCCTGCAGATGTACCTCGTAAGTTCTACATGTGCCAGCACAGAGCCTGCGGCACTCTTCATTTTGCTAACTGCTTACACTGGGGTTTGCATTTGGGTTTGAGGTTTCTCATGTACGAGATCACTTTGCCGTTGTGTGGTGCTTTAATACATTTAGGTCTTCACCCGGCTTCAGTCTTCTGTGCTCTGGTAGGAAATGTGAGGTAGGCATTCTGTGCCTGGCTCGTTGGGCGACAAGATGAAATCCAGTGGCTATGGTCACGTTTGTCCTTACACAGCTCTGCTCTTGTCTAGTGACTAGTTCATAGTGCGGCCTTACTACAATTTGTGAGTAGAAGGGTCTGCTCGGTGGGCTCAGTTCATGTATTTAGACAAGGATTTGGAAATTTCTTTCCCTCAGGGTGGATAAAACTGTGTGAACGGCGTGAGTCCTGTACTGGGGAGAGGAGTTCATGTCTTATTTATTTTTCTTTATATTGACAAACTTGATGGGGATTCTGTTTTTAGGTTCTTGCATCAGGCTAGGGTTCAGAAACCTCCTTGGAAACATAGTTCATAGAGTTATAGAAGGGTTTGGGTTGGAAAGGACCTTGAAGTCCATCCAGTAGGAGCTCTGCAAAGCTCCATGGCAGGAGTGACCATCCTCTCTCGTCTTGGAAGCTGTATATCAATCTATTCGTACAACAGGAGACAGAGTCCTGCAGCTCTATCAGGGAGAACCACAGGAACAATGAACGTGGTTAGCGGTTTGTCAGAAGGAGATGAGTGCCTTTTTGAGGGTTTCATTATTCCATTTGGGTTGAAGCCAGAGTCAAAATGATCCAGTAATTTCAGCGTCGGCAGCTTCTGCTGCCTTACGGTCTGCTAGAGGCAGGAATTGAACGATATGTCAGTCTCCATTTGAGCAAAAACTCCGCTGTTGATGTGTGATATGAACCTGGAATGAGACTTACAGGAGCCATAGGCTCCTTACAATATTCCTGATTGCTCCATATTTTTGCAGCCGTTCAAAGAGTAACAAAACCGTGGAATGGTTTGGGTTGGAAGGGACCTCACAGCCCATCCAGTCCCACCCCTGCCAAGGGCAGGGACACCTCATGCTGGATCAGAGGCTCCAAACCCCACCCAACCTGACCTGGAACCCCTCCAGGGATGGAGCATCCGAAACCTTTTCCTTAGTCAAAGGTCTTTAATATTCTACACTGCAAATAGTTAACTGTCTTTAGAGCTGTGTGTGATTTTCAGATTTTTTTGTCTCTAAGCAAGAAGGCTTCTTCTCAGGTGATTGGGGTAGTGTTTGGAGACAGGATGTCGGCCAACATTGTCATTGAAAAGGAGACCTGTTCACCCATTTCTTATTAAAGGTATGGAAGCTCAGGCTTTGTACCGGAAAGAGAAGAGGCTCTTTCAGCTTTGGGCTTATCCTGATTTCCAGGGACATTACTGCAGAATGCGCTTGGTGACTCTGATCTAAAGGGCTATTCACCCTTGGAAGCTGTTACGGAATAACAGTGTTCTGGAGGAAAGCGGCAGCGGAAAGAATTTTCTGTTCCTCTTGGCCTTCTTCCAAGACATTTTCTGGACTGAAGTGGGTAGAGACAGTATTTTTTTTATGGTCGGGAAAAAAAAGACCAAGCCTTTTCATCTCGTGACGGTGCATAGAGAGATCCTGAGCTGTTTGTACAGCGGTTTGTAACACTATAATGCTTCATCCCGGCAGACAGAAATAAAAGGACAAAAGGGTGGAAGTTTTCTTTTAATCATCAGGACTTCTTTGAGGTGATAGAGTTACAGAGTAAAATGTTCCTTCCCTGTTGGCTTACGGTTTGTCTCTCTGTAATACTAACCCACTGAGAATTGGTGCGGCTCTTTTTGAAGTTATTTTAAACCCACAGCAGTGTGTACAGATTTTGTAACCTTGGATAAAAGCACCTGAGTCGTGGTTTCAGTTTTGCCCTTTCAGGCGTGTGGAAAGTGCCCCAGCACAGTTCAAGGAGTTTGAACTAGAAACTTCTTAGATTTTGGGGTATAGTTTCAAAGCTGAATTGATAGAGCGTACGTCAAGGGAATTGCATGAAGGGAATGGTTCTCCGTTCCCTGAGATATATAATACAGACTAAAGCTTTGTCGTTACTGAAGGGATCCCATGGACTCCTGTTGAGGTTAATAATGCCAGAGTATATTCTCTGGCAGTTTTGGAGAGAGCACTCTCGGCCTGACTCCCTCCCCTGATTTTATGTCTGTGCTGAACAGTTTGTCCATCAAATGCTGAGTTTCAGGAGGGTTTCACCTTCCAGTGTCAGTGCCTGTCCAGGCTTTGAAATGGAGCTGGCTGAGCTGCTCCTCACTATGAGACAGGAGACAGCTCAGTAGGGTATAGTGGTAACTCATAGAAAAGAAGGATGAATTCAGAGTTGGGCACAGGATTCTGCTCTGCCTGCCTTCCTGTAGCCTGTTTTTTCCCTTAACATAGGTAATTGGTGACATCTTGAAAAATAATGACTGGTGGGGAAACCTCTCTGTTGTGTCCAATCACCATCATGTTTCCTGTATTCAGTAGTAGTTGCTCAGGTAACATTCCAAGATTTTGTACTCATGGAATGCATCAGGAATGCACCGAATTCTTTATGTGTGCAGCCTTGTGTTCCAGTTCTTCTAGTGTCCCCTAACAAATGAAAGTGTATTTCTTTACAAACCAAGGTACTCCAAAGCAACCTCTGTGGTTTTTGAATTCTACTCCTTGGCTGAAGGTTTCTTCTCCTATTCTCTTTCAGATGCATCCGCTCGGACTGTGTAACAGCAATGATGAGGAAGACCTGTATGAATACGGCTGGGTAGGAGTGGTGAAACTGGAACAGCCTGAGCTGGAGCCTAAGCCATGTCTCACTGTCCTAGGAAAGGTAAGGGGACAGGCTGGGGTGCAGGCTACGCCTAGCAATGTCTTGGAAGGGCAGGATCCTTTCTGAGAAGCATTAGCAAGAAACAAAACGAGAGAAAACTCCCTTTGCTCCACAGAGTGCTCTTGTTTTGCCTGTTTTCACACTAAGTGCATCAGGGAAGGATAATGTCAGAACTCACTTGACAGAGATGCTGATGGAGAGCTGAGCGCACACATTCACTTTCTGAGCTCTGCAGGAACCTAACAAAGACTTCTGCAAAACCAGCTGCTTAGCAGAAGCAGTGTTGGAGTAGAAACAGGGTGAACTGCAGTTGTGACGCTAACTTGATCAAAGGAAGCTTCGTACCAAAGGCAGTTTGTTCATCTTTCTTATGTACGTAAGGAATGGATAACCTGGTCAGCTTAAGCCTGTCATAAAGCCATGTGTTCAAAAGCCCAGACTAACTTAAACTAAAAGAATTTGTAAGTCCTGCCTTAAGAGAGAGCATTTAAACCGATTTCACTGAAATTGGTGAACATTTGTGTTGGGTAATGCAGTAGAAGCAAGAGGTTATTGCTGATGTCTGTCTGGTGGAATGCATGCAAATATGGAGGAATGAATGATGAGATCCTGTTTAGTGTAGTAGTAAAGGAAAAGAAATTAAATAGAACTGATATCGTGGAAAGTTTGGAATCTTGTGAAAGCAAATGTAGAGAGTACTTAAAAGCTGTTTGTAGAACTAAACTCCATGACATAAATCTAGTACAAAGATGTATGGTTTTATTCTTATTGTTGGGTTTAGTTGTTGTGGTCTTTTTAGATTTGGGTTGTTCTGGTTTTGGGTGGTTTGTTTTGTTTTGTTTTGGGGGGTTTGTTTTGTTTTTAGTGACCCCCCTGGTCTGTGTTTTCAGACCTTTCTCTCCACTTGCTTATCCACGTGCAGTTGGTAGCTGTACAAAAATTCAGTGTCCGTTTCCATATAGATTTTTGCAGTTGCTCATCCTCTTCGACACGTCTAGATGGTGTAACGGAAACGAAAGAGTTTTAAAAAACGTATCTCCTGTTGGAGTGTCTGTGAAAAGCGGCCCCGGATCGGGAGAGAGGTGTGTGTGGCAGCTGCGATTTAGCATTGCCTTTGATCACAGTGCAGCCCTGTTTGAGGCAATGCTGCGTGCAGGCAAAGCAAAGGCCTGGGTTTTACTGATCTCATGAGCTCCTGAATAGGGCTAGAAGGGGAATGACAGAGGAAGAAGAAAGCTTTGGAAATGAAAAGGAAACCCCGTGAACCCGACCAGCATTATTGGCTGGATTTGCCTACCAGGGAGCCGCTCAGTTTCTGCCAGGCTAATTCTGCTCCAAGTCCTCTCCCCCACACCCCGACCCCACCTCCCCCCCTCTCTTCCCTTCTTTCAGACTTTTTTTGTGTTTGAGGCATGGCTGCAGTGACTTGGTTCTCAGGCTGGGAACCCACTGAGCTGTTGCCATGGTCACTGGGAAGCTCTCCGTGCCATGTGCTTCAAAGGGAACCTTTCCCCTCCTGGAATTCCTGCCTCCTCTGCGTCCAGCACAATGCGGCTACTTCTCCTTGGCCGGCGCATGTGCTCCAGCAGCCCAGCTCTGCTCCGGAGGAAGGGGAGAGCCAGGTTTGCTCCAGTACCTGTTGCATCCTGCGCCCACAATGCTGTGATGGTAGCACCTGCCTGTCTCCTGCACATTCTGACACGCAGCCCCTCTGCTCTCCCCTGCCACAGTCCTTCTCGAAGCAAATGACATCTGTTAAGACAGCAGAAATGCGACCCAGAAATGTCATTGGTACAGGATAGATAGTGAGAAAGCGCTGAAGGTTTGCTTAAAAGCGGCACTTCTTCCCGTTCTGCCGGCTTGGAAATCCATTGGGAAGGATTTTGTTCTTGTTTCTCTTCCAGGGGGTGTTGAAGGGACTCTCCTGTGTTAATAGGTTGCGTGTATTTGAGGATGTGCATCTGAGTAGGACCTAACAAAGAGAGGATGTCGCTGCTACTACAGCTTCCTGTTTTCTTCAGATCAAAGGAATCTGTAAGATAAGGAAATTCCTAACAGCTTTTCCAGTAGCCATTCACTTCTTTTCCCCCCTCTAGGAGTCCATTTATAAAAACACTTACACATATCTGAACTAGAAGCAGCTCTTGTTTTGCCACATCATCCTTAGAATTATTCTGCTTATGTTTGGGCCAAAATTGCCATAACCTGAGTTGTCATTAAACAATCTCACTGTGATTCCTGACCTCTCATCTGATAATTTAGCTTAAATGAAAAGATTCTTACTTGATAGTCAGACGAGATCATGGGGCTGTGTTGGTAGTTTAGGTAAGTTTAGTTCCTGAATAAAGAGGATCTTGTTTTGAACTCTCAGACATAGTCATTAAGAGGGAGGTTGTTGTAAAGCAGAAGAGAATTTTCTTGAATGAGACTCTCTTGGCTGTGGACTCATTGGTAGATCTACACTGCACATGGCAAGAAGGCCAAAAACTCTGATCAGAACACAAACTATGGTTTTTGTCAATCCTTTTGTTTTGTAATGAGAACAGAGAATATGTTTTGAAGGGGGATAATAGCATCCTGGCTAGTGTTAATGACTCTGAGCTTTGAATCCATCATGTTGAGAGCCTTCATTAACTTTGCATTTGATTTTTTCATTTCCGTTGTCTATTATCTTAGTGTTGCCTAAAATTTAAAAAGAATTAGTGTATGTAATTGTAATCCCTGCCATGCATGTGTTTTTCTTACTTCATTTTTTTTTCTAAATAATATATTGAGGTATCGAGATAATTACCATTTTCCTGAAGCACTGAAGAACCACCAAAGTGCTGCAATATTGTTCTGATTGTTTCTTGCTATTCGCCACTTCATTATCGCTTACGATGTCCAAGAGACCTGAAAAATTATATTTGATTTTTAAAAAAAGGATATTTGAAGTGACACTGTTACTTGTGTAAATATGTTTTGGGTCGTTTATCTTTGGACGTTCTTGCTTGGAGTTCTAACAGAGCTGCATAGATGAGGTCGGAAGAGGGGATAATAGATGTTTTTTCGGGAAGGAGCTGGGTTTTTGTAATGGCAGACAGCAATAATCAGTCCTCATGATCTTCCTGACAGGGGTAAATGTGTATTTTTGAACGAAAATGTAAATCACATAAAGCAAAGTGATATTGCCAAAAGCTCAGTGTTATTTCTGCTTCCTGTCTCTCTGCCTTTTCTTCTTTCCCCACACGGCACTGTAACAACAAACCTATTTTAACAGATTAAAAGGGATTTAAATGGGAAAGAAAAAGGAAGAAATGTTGCACATAGGAGTGTTTGCCTGGAGGATGCAGCACGAGCAGCAGTCTCATCACTGTAGTTGAAGTCTTGAGTTCAAATGTGCATTTCTCATATCTTTCCTCTTTTAATCCTCTCATTCCGTGCCTGCTTTCCACCCTCATTTCAGCTGTCCCTTTGAGGAGAGAAGGGGAAAGGTTGAGCACGGGTAAGAGAGCTTAGGCCAGTTAAATTCTGGAGATGGAGGAAAGGTTTACGTTGTGCTCAGATGGTGAAAGATGTAAAAGGAAAGAAAAGAGCTGGATCAAAGCCAGCGAGGGGGGTACTCAAAGGACTGGCCAAACAAGGGCTATGTCAGGTTCTGCGGTTCAGAAGGAGGAGATCTATCAGGTTTTCATTCACGGGGGTGATGTGCCCTTTCCCTTGGCAGCTGGTGCCAGCGATCTGTCACTGTATTATTTTACCAACTTCCTTTTTGTGTTCCCTGCGCAGTTATGAAAAGCAACAGCTATTCATGAGGAAAGGCTGTCTCTTGTGTTTTGCCCTCCGGGCACTCCTTAGATCTGCTATTGTTGGATTGATTACTTTAAATAAACGTCCACTTTTAGTGGTGAGTCCTTAGCAGTCCCCAGCACCGTCTTCACTCACTTCCAACCAACTGTGGAGCACAGCTGCTTCTCCCTTAAGCTGAAGAAGCAGCTGCAGTTGCACAACACGTGTTCCTGCAGCCTTTGTTCAGCCACAACTCCCAGAGAAATTGGTGGAAGTTTACGGAACAACTTTTTAAGACGTGCCTCCCCCCCCAATAATACTAATATGTACATGTTTTATATCTCCTGTGATTCTGTGTGTGCGCCTTGTGAGCTGCTCGGACCTAGAGAGGTATTTTCATTTGATGTGCAGAATCTACCTGTTTCTCTAAGAAGAGAAATGCACCCTGGCAGGCGTGTTGGGAGGGCTACAGAAAGAGTTTGGAAGCAGAAAAGTGAGTGGGCAAGTAAGTGCAGCTCTGTGGGAGTCTAGAAATGAGCACAAAAGAGGGCTGGCAGCAGAGTCAGAGAAATGGATCAGAAAGTGGAGAAAATAAGGAGCAGATCTGGAGGCAGGGAATGGAATTATTTAGGACTTCGCAGATGAGTGACACGCCTAATTTTGGTGCACCAAGAGACAGAAGGCTTTGGAAGAAATTGGAGAGCTGGGGATTGTAACCAGAGCTGCATCAGAGGACAGCGATGTGCAGGGTAAAGGATGGGCAGATCCAGTCAGCTATGGTAGGAAACAGTGCGTCGTAAGGCACTGCAGGCATCAAGTGGCATGTTTTGCAGTGATTTTCACAGGATTGAAAGGGAGGAAAGAGAAAATTGTGCTTCGTATTGAGCTCCTGAGAGATAATTTTCCAGCAGCCGTTTTAGTGCTCTAAACGTTTTGTCTGTCTGCTGCCCAGGTGGGTGTTATTGAGGGCTGCCTGTTGGGATGGCTGATGATTTAATGTTTGTACTAAATTCAAGGAATCGGCTCCGAATAAGGCAGGTGATCGTACTGTGACCTCAAAGCACATGTGAAGTGCACTCTTTGGTCAGTGTAGGGACTGCTTTTGGAATCCCAGCAGGTTATTTCTTGAAGGTTAGAGGTGGACGTATTCGTGATATTATTTCTTTGGAGAGGTTATATATGTTATCAACATTTGCATAGCTGTTGCCTTAGAATTGCTCAGTATGGATGTGTAACTCTTACCTAAACTATCAATGCTACCCAAAGCACGGATGTCGTGGCTGTTGGCCCATTGATGTTGAATTGATAAGTCAAGAAAAGACGTCACAGACATTTAATATATCAGAATGCTCCAAGACGTTGGTCATCTTTGGATAGGATGGACCTTTGCTCCAAGTCTGAAGAAGTGGAGGAGGGAAAGCATCGGCGAAGAGCAAAGAACATATAGACTCTTGAGTCCATGAAGAGTGTTGAAAGTCCCAGAGGGTCCCTTCAGCTGACTGCAAGGGACTAATGAAGCAGCCTGGCTGTTTATGGGCTGTGGTTAACCTCTTGCAAGTTAGGATTTCCTGTCGCCAGCAATGGGCTGTGACCGCCAGCACCACAGTGTTAATGATGAGGTAGGGTCTGATGAATGGCTGGACTCCAGACAGCAGCCTCCACTGGCAAAGAATCAAGTGGCTAGAAGGGGAAAAACAGTGATGTCTACAAGGGAAATAATGCAAACTCCAGAACCTATAATTCCCATGTTTAAAAAAAGAAAGGGAGAAAGAAGCTGGGGACAAATTCAAACCGAGTGAAGCTTTTATCTCCGCATTCTGAATAGAAGATTGTTCTTCAGCAAAACTGGCTGCAAAAGCCAGGCCAGTTAAAACAATGTGCAGGCTGCTTGCCTCCAAGTAACCAGAAATTGTTGGCTCGGAGTAGCCTGCTCTGAGGAGCCAACCTGCTGGGAGACGTTATCCAAGCAACGGCCTGAATGTAATTCCTCCCGCTGTGGAATGGCTCTTTGGCAAATGAAGACCCTAATTAGAGATGGAAGGGTTTCTATTTTGTTTTTCTTTAATCCTTACCCTGAGGCCTCTGCAATACAGCCATGTCTCTGCTTGTGTGCAGAGAAGTTTCCAGTTTCCCTTTGTAACAAAAATCCTCCACCTTTTTTATTCTTTTTTCCCTTCTTTCTCTTCTCTCTCTCTTTTTTTTTTTTTAAAAAAAAAAAAAAAAAGAATCAACAAACTGACAACAAGGGCCCACCACAGTCTGGGACCTTGAAACTAATCTAATCCAAACCCAAGGATCACTGCTTGAAAGAAGGTCCAGGTCGTCTTGCGTTGGCCATCCCGTGGAAGGTCGCGACACTGACCCACCTCACATCCTTTTACCACTGAAGTTAGTCCCCAAGCTGATTCTTCTGGTGGAGAGGGAGAGGTGTCTGGCTTGGTTGTAGTGGCAAGGGATAGTGTATGATTCTTCAGTTCATAACTTGCAAAATACACTCACCTGAGACCATCCCATTCTCGCTGTAGGGGTTTCGTTGGCCTGAAAAATGCTTGAAAACTTAGAAAACATCACAGCATCAGTTGTCATAAATGCATTCGCCTGCTGCTTGCTGAGCTGGGTTGTCCATCAGTGCTGCCTGTTCCTCTCCCGTCTCACCCTCCTGCGTTCCCGCAGAGCTCTGTGTGATAGCGGCCGGCAGGAGTTTGGGAACGGAGTCCCACGGCTCCGAGATGTGTCACAAGAGATTTGCAACCAGCAGGCTTCCCTGTGTTCAGGATTAAATAAATGTCCTTTTCATCTTGTTTCCACTTGGTCTAGGCTCAGAGCTGATCACAAGGTTTCTCTCTAACCCCAGGATGGAGAGACTTTTTTTTTTTTTTCCTTCTTCATTTTAACTATCTAAGAGCCTCTCTGGACTGAGTGATTTGGATCACATTGGTACATGTCACTGCAGTTATGTACTGCATGAGGTGAGTTTTTTACTTAAACTAGAAGTACATGGATTTTTCACTTTTAAAATTTTTGTAGATATGTGCATCTTTTTTAAATTATATTTTTAAATTAAAAAATACTGCTTTGCACTTCCTCTTTCTAGACTTCCTAATTGATAAAGCAACGGTTGTAATGCCATATAATGCTGTATCTATAGGGCACATGTATAAAACATCCCAAAGTGCCAAAGAATCATAGAATCACCAGGTTGGAAGAGATCCACCGGATCATCGAGTCCAACCATTGAAGAAGTTGACTTGAGTATTCCAGTCAGGAAAGGGTTTGATGCCAGTGTGATACTTGGGGATTTGACTGTCATCTTGGGATATTCTGCCTTTGCTTCCAGACAGAAATCTGGAAGTTCTTTTTTCTGTTGCCTCAGAAAAGCTTTGAACTGGCATCCTGCTCATGGCTTGGCTTCACGTGGTTTCTGGAATTGCTGGGGAATTGTACATTAACAGGGCTGAGGCATCAGTTGGTTAATCAGTAACCGCTGCTGTTTGCAGAGCAGACGATGTCCTTTTCTCCTTCCTCCTCTGCCCTGGGGCCTGGCTCTGCAGCTCCAGGGGTGCTGCAAGGGGCAACGTGCTTTTGGTGCTGAGCCTGAGAGAGAGAGGGGATTGCTGTGCTCGGGGAATGTCTCTATTACCTGTGGATCTGAGAGAACAGGAGGATCCGTGGTGTGTCGGCTGTAGTAAGAAGGTGTACCTGAGGGTGCTGTGGGGTTTGGAAAGGTTCTCGGTGGTGAGCAGAGGCCAACAAGCTTTCTCTGGAGTCTTTGTGACTGATGCTCCTTGCTTTTGCAAGCACAGTTATGAATCTGTGGGGTTTGTTCTGCCAATGAGATAACATCACGTTTTCTTTTCCCCAAGAGCAGCTGCTGCTAACTAAATACACTGTGGATAGTCAGATGTCAATAGGAAACACTCAGCCCTGCTCACTTTCACTGATAGTGCCCCAAACGCGTTTTCAAGACCATCTGAACAGTAATATCCACTGGAGCTGACATTTCAGCAGCCAGCGCAGCGATGCTCTTAAACCTAAGCAATAAAACAAGACCCTAGACCTTTTCATTGAAAGTCACGCTCCTTGGAGTCACAGAGCACGCAGGTCCCGTGCTGCTGAGTGTTGCTGATAGGCTGTGAGGGGCTGACCACTTGTTTCAGAGGACAGAAGACAGTTCATGAAAACATTAGCTATGAAAAATATTCCACTTGGCACCACTTGCGTAATCCTACTCTTCTGGCAGGTTAATGATCACTGACTCCAGTGTGGGGAGTTCCGACCTGGAATAGTGAATCTGATGGGCTGGCTTGAACAGAAAATACGCTTTCCAGTTCAATGATTTTTAGTTCATAGAGAAACTGATAGGGAAAACCTCGAGCACTGACAGAGGGAGTGCAAGCTTGGTCAGGCTGCCTTATTTCTCATTTAACTAAGGATGTATAAACCGATTGTCTTGACTACTCTCTTTAACAGTCTCCGCACAGTAATAGAGCAACCCAATTAGCATGTTTTCTGTCCTCCAAAGCATGAGATAAAGGGGGAAAAAAAGGGAAATAAGAAGGAAAGGGAAGAGGAAAAGGCCACGATTATACCTGTTAGAGCTGTGTTGTTTCCCTCAGTTCCGACTGGAAGTAGTGTTCTGCTTTTGGGATCCGTCTTCATCCTTACTCTTCTGCTTCACGTCCTGTTTGTTTTGAGCACCAGCTCACAGTACATGCTGGCATCTGATGGAAAAGGTTTGGGATGGTTTGCTGAGAGCCGTTCACTGGTATCTGCGTTGGTTGCCACCAAAACCATTGCCCAGTATCCCCTTCCCCATCTTTATAATTTTCTTAACCCAGACAATAAGTCGACTCCCTCATGTACCACATACCATAGTTATAATTAATATTTGTTATTTACAGTGCGCTAGGTTCCAAGAAGAGAATTCCTAGAGCTGGATTAACGATCCAAGTAATTGAGAAAGACAGATATGTAATTCTTAATGTGCAAGTATGTGTGTGAACACAGTGTTAGAACAGCAGGATAGATCTGTGGGTTTATAGGGGCAGCCAATACTTTTAAAGCGTCGTTTTCTCCCTTTAGTCCATCAGTTTTATCTAGGATTTCAACTTAAAAAAGGAATTGTATTTGCAAGTAGTCATTGGGCTCCGTAAACAGCTTTTTTCAACAGAAGGAATTGAGATACTGTCTTAATCAATGTGCAGCGCGTTACTAGGTTGGTATGAATGGCAGGACTAAAAATGATCAATGCACTTTGAGTTTCCCACCCGTGGTTCCTCAGTCCTTCTCTCATCTATGATGTATTGACTCTCTGCAACCGTTAGATGAGTGTCCTGTCCTCGTATGCGAATACAGCTGCATATTGTGAGGGAATGCTAACTCTGGCACTGAATTAAATATAATGAAAGAAGGCTAATGTTGGCATGATTTTTCTCTTGAACACGGACTTTGTTAGGCAGCTTTTCTTCTTATGTTGGTTTCTCCACTGTTGCATAACAACTGACATATTAATTGGAAGGAAGCCACGCTAGTAAGCAGAGGAGGAGATGCTTGCAGTCCTCATCTCTACAAGCTTATAAGGTCCTGGATGTCAACAAGCAGCTGACCTTATTCCTATTGCTCTGCACCTGTTTAATGATCGTCTGGTCCCTCGGGTGGGAAGTTTGGCTCATCAAGGAAGTTGTTGCTTCCCTATTGTATTAGCGGAGCCCACAGGAAGAGTGCAGAGCTCTTCAAATCTGTCTGCTGTTCTCTGAGGTGATAATTAAGACTTCCTCAGGCCTGGAGATGAGAAGAGATACTTTCTTCACGCTCGTGTCACGTGTGTTTCCTCTCATCCTCTCTAGATTACAGGGCTTAGTACATCCTTCCATGTTTTAACCTGGGACAGAATTTAATGTTCATCTTTCGGGTAATGGTTACCAGCAGTGAGCTTAACAAGTAGGTCTCTAAAATACCCTCGAAAATAACTTGTCATCAGCCTTCTCCGTGAGCTGTGACAATCTCTGTGCAAAGCAAAACGCTGCAGAAACACAGATGAAGCCAATGTTATGTATTTGCGAGAGAAATCCTTTTAAAATGTGTAACAAACACACCGTATCCTTCTGTTTACGTTTTTCTGTGAGTGTAAAGCAGCTAAATATGTTCTCGAGCAGAGGACTTCTAATGAAGTCCTAGCCTAGTGGTGTTTAAGGAATCGAGGAAGGGCAAATTCAGAGGTGAGTCTGTATCCTTGATCATTTCAGTGATTTTAGAGGTGCCTACATCCAACATTCAACTAGAGAAGACAGTCAGATGTCTACCACATGTTTGAATGAAGTCTTGTAACTGGCAGGTTTCTTCTTAGTGCTCATTTACAAATGAAAATTTAAGGTATCATTTGAAAGTACTCCTGAAGTGGCTAAAACTCTTTCATAGTTGCAGTCAAGCAGAGCCTCTCTAAGGAGGAGTCCCCTTCCCTGGAGATGTTTTAAATGTGGGTGGACGAGGTGCTGAGGGACATGGGTTAGTGATTGATGGGAATGGTTGGACTGGATGATCCGGTGGGTCTCTTCCAACCTGGTTATTCTGTGATTCTACGATTCTAATGTTTGTTGGTTTTTCTAGCGGCTTTCTTCATGGGCTCGATTGCCTTCAGATGATTTTATGATTCTTTGATTCTCCCCTGCTGAACAGATGTCTTAATCATAGTGATAAATAATAAAGTTTACAGTAAAGGGAGGGCAAAATAAGCAATCCAAAAGAAATGGACCTTTCTGTGTTTTCTCTGCAGTCCCTTTGGTCGTGATGGGGGTCAGGACACCCCACGAGACGTCCCCCAGCCCCAGCCTGCAGCTGCCTGGGGAGCTGGGGGGAATTCCAGGGCACATATTCATAGAATCATAGAACAACCAGGTTGGAAGAGACCCATCGCATCATCAAGTCCAACCATTCCTATCAAACACTATTCCTTCCTCTCTGTACCAGCATAACTTTTATCTGTCTTTTAATGCCACTATCTCATCCCAAGAGATTCAGTTCCATTATGCAGCCCTGGTTTTAGTGCATTTTGCGCAGAATCGTTCATTGCTTTCTTGCATTTTATTCCCATCAACTTATTTTGATCAAATCTGTAGACTGAACAAGAACTCTGAGACTGGCAGGCAATTCTTTTTATTCTTCTGGACACACTGCAATATGGGGTCTAACAGGTTAGACACTTGTCTTTCTTTTTTATTTTCAGCCTACTCGTGCTAGCTATTCTGGTTAGTTTTGTAGTATCGTTAACACACAAAGCAGTAGTTTGGGTTTTTTTAAGCTTGGATTTTTTTGGCTTTCTAAGGGGAAACACTACTGACTTGCTCGATTGTTCCACGCCTGGCTTATGATTAACTGAAATGTCTTTGAACCACTTCTGAGCCGTTGCATACTGTGTCAGAGACAAAGAAGAAAAAAAAATCCAATAGAAACTGCTACGAAAACTTGAAAATAATAATTTTAAATTGCACTCGTAGTAAAAAAAAAAAAAAAATCCAGTAGCTGCTCTTCATTCCCTTACCAATAAGTATATGGGTTTAGATGCTCTTCTGAGCTAAGCTGATTCTGCATGTACTTTCAGAAGGTAAAAGAATCACAGAACTAGAAACTAGTATACAAATAAAAATAGCCCAAATGGAGTCTGAATCTGCACATATGTAAAATCAGTGCATGAGATTTTATTGGGGTACAGCTTCTAGCACTGAGAGCTGCCCTACCTTGCTGCAAAACGTTCAGTGCAGGTATGGACCCAAGTTCTCTGCTCTTTATTTACTCCTTCTGTCACTCCACCTGCATGGGATAAATTTCAAATACACACACCTTTCCTCATCAGGTGCTTTGCTGTGCCTGTGTCACCGCTCCATGGTGTTATCAGGCTGTAAATGGACTCCTTCATCTTTCTGCACCCTTCCAACAATCCTAAAGATTTATTCTTCCCTTCTAATTGTGCAGCGTAGGCTGCTTCTGCATCCACTGACAATGCTCGTTGCTCTGTCTTCTGCTTGGCCCTTGCCTCTGGCACTTCTGGGGCACTTTGGAGTGGTCTGTGAAAGGAATTTGCACAAGTTACCGCTGCTCGGAAGATCTGAAAACCAGAACTGGAGATTTTTTTTCACTCCTCCTCCAAGTGTCCAGATCTATGAGGGTCTTTCTGCTGCGTTGCGGTCAGTATTGAAGGGGCCTAAAGGCAGGGCTCATGTGTGGAAAAGGAACTTTTAAGTTCTCTAAGTTCACGCAACGAACGGTTTGAGGTACAGGCTACGATTGTCTTACACGGATTCTTCATCTTCACAGTCAAGGAGCTTGTTGGAGTCATAGAGGGAAAGGGAGCATGAGCCTCCTTCGTACTGCAGAGATTACCACGTAGGATAAGGTCAAGAGATGAATACTGGAGGCTTCCTTGGTTTTATAACAAATTTCTGCATTTGGAACTTCATTCCTAAAAATGGGAGAAGAAACAGAGATCTCTTTTTTTTAATTATTATTATTTTCAGCTGTATACTCGCAGATTATTGTTAGATTTCCCTTGCTGACCAGCTGTGTTCTACCAGAAATAGTTAGAGAGTTTTTTTTTAAAGTAAGGCAGTTCCCAACCACAGCACTTAGATGTCATAGCACAGGCTGCAAGTGCAACCCGTTTGTTATTTTTATACTGCCATTACCTATAACGCAAGGGGAAATGCCAATTACAGTCAGTTGCCCCCATTAAAAAAAAAAAAAAAAAAGTATTTCCCTTCTACCCAAATTAAAATAATTTCAGAGAGTGAGTGAAGGTTGTGCCAGGTGATTTGTTTCTGTCCTGTAAAGACCTGATAGGAAAGGTTGGACTCGATGATCCGGTGGGTCTCTTCCAACCCGGTTATTCTATGATTCTATGACCTACTTAAACCTAACCTGTATTTTGTGTGTTATTATGTTGGTACTTAAGATCAAGAGAATTTTGGAATTGCCAGTACAGGGCTTGCTGAGGATTGTTCTCATTCCCAGCCTGGCTTCTCGAACCAAGGTGCTCTTTGCGCTCTTTGTGGCAGTGACCTTGCACCTTTCCCTGTGTTTCTGCGTGTCAGGCGTGTGGTTTGGTTTACACAGAGCGTGTGTGACTGCCCTGGAGCTCCAGTCGGGATGTGGGAGCACCGATGATGAAGTCCTAAGCCTGTAGGATCATGGAATGGTTTGCATTGGAAGGGACCATGAGAGTGATTCAGTCCAGCCCCCTCCAGTGAGCCCTGTCCATGCCTGTGAAGGTGCTTTCTAGAGAAACCTGGGGGCGCTTTCACCTCAGGGCCACAGCAGTGGGGAACATCAAGCAGATTCCTTTTAAGTTTTCCTCCCCAGCAGCTACTCATGATTAGGCAGGTGTGCTGACTTCAAAGAGGACCAATACCTGCTGGGCTGGGAACCAGACCCTGCTGGGGAGCTGCTTTCCCTCCTGCTTGTCTGATGGGCTTGCTTGATGTAAGATAGATAAGATTAGAGAGAGTGACCTGTAGGTGTTCAAACTCTCATCTCTGTCCTGTCCGACACTGAGTGATATAGTTCATAATTTATCACTTTCATATGTTTCTTTTTTATCTGAAATTAAGTCCAGATTGTGGTAGTCGCTATGAAGAGCCCTTGTCCTCGTGTTTGCTGTGGTGATGGTGGTCGCTGTCATCACCAGGAGAAATAGTAACTTGCATTCTGCACCCACCAAAGGCAGGAACAGCTTTGAAAAGTTACTGGGAATGTTTGCTCTCTGGAGCCATTGAGCGACGCTGCTACGGACACACGGAGGCACTGTGGCAGCAACTGCTAAAAAATACCACGTGGAATCCTCGGTGGATAAAATATTGTTTTCTCGATCCCAGAGGGTTTTAAAACGTTCTGATATCTCCTCTGTGCTGTTGGTAACTCCAGGTTTGGACTGTGTTTTTCGATGAAAAGCATTGATGAAAAGCCATGCACTTCAGTAGGTCTCATCTCTGCGTAAGAAATGTTGTGTGCAACAGCTCTGACCTCTAATGGTCGGAAACAGCAATATTCTCTGAGGCGCTTTTTCGCAAGGATTGCAAAGGATATGCTAGAGTCTGTCAGGACTGTGAAAATGACAATGAAAAGGTGGAAAGAACATGCTCTGTGTTTGCTTTCTACACGAGGGAGCATGTCCCTCCACTCCAGATCAGAGGGAAGATGTTTTTTAATGGTGCTTCCAACAAACATGGAGGAAAAAAACATAATTTTTTTTTTAAATTATTTTCTTTGAATCCTTTAGAGAGTCTAAATCTCTTTTGAATTCCTTTACAATCTTGTTGAAGGAGGAGTTCGAGAAGGAAGGGACAGAGAGATTGTGGAAGCTAGAGTGAACTAAATTCCATGTTGGTTCAGAAACTGTGCTTATGATTACTCTGTCGTTTGTTTTAACTACTCAGAAACACAAAATGTTACGTTTGCTTTCTGGAGATGAGGGGAGGAAGTAATTTTTGAGGTAAGAAGTCATCTTTCGGGGTGGGACTGAGGATGCTGTCTTTCTTCTTGCAGGCAAAACGAGCAGTACAGCGAGGAGCCACAGCTGTCATCTTCGACGTTTCGGAAAACCCAGATGCCATTGATCAGGTACGAAGAAGGGAGTCTGGTTTTATTACAGCCCCTGCTGGCTTCTTCCAAGGCTGCTGTGGCGACACTTGAGAGCTTACAGGTCTCAGAGAACACCTGCATTAAGACATGCAGCTCCCCTGGGTGATGTGGGGCTGTGCTTTTCCTTCTCGTCTTCTGGCAGACCAGAAGCAACGGAGGTGTCGATTGTATGGCAGGAAGAGAAAAGTTGGGGGAATTACATTTTTCTTATAGCTTTGCTGGAATCCAGAATGCAGGTGTGGGATTCAGGTTTTGAGAAAGGATGGAAGCAAATTTTTTGTGGGCTTCTTTGCCAGCTGTGTGTACAAAACCCAGGGTGTTAGTCCCTGCCCAGCCTGTGATCCTTAGGATTGCTGAGCAGCTGCGATTTTTGAGGTTACAAACCTGGTTCTAAACAAGATTCTTTAAAAACTTACAAACGTTTCTTTCTTGTTCTCGGCTGATTATTTCCAGCATACAGATTTCACGGGCAAGCAGGGTTTTTCTTTTTTGGGGGTCTCGGTACAACTTCCCTCTTTCCATTTGAAGCGGGTGAGGTAATAGCTCTGTGAAATGCTTTGACAAAATCCTCCCAGCCAATTCCCAGTTATTTGAGTAGTGAGAAGAAACAAGCACAAAAATAGTCTGTATTCGGTTTACTTTTGTCTTGAAACAAATCTGCTGTTTCTGCTGCAGCAGCAGCAAGTGAAGCTGCATGTTTTTAAGCGCAGGCTGAATTTCTTGGGGAAAAGAGGGACCATAAATGTTTACATTAAATAAAAAGCTGGCTTTCATTCTGAACTGAGCATCTGTTGGACAAAGGAATGCAGCCTGTGCAATGGATGCTTGGAGAGCTGTGCTCTGCATGTGCATCAAGGCTACAGCCTTGATCTTGAAAACTTTCTCAGGGGTGTTTTTTCCCATCTTTATACACAGAAAAACCATCTGCACAAAGATGTAATCCGTCCTTGCCCATTTTTTTTTTTCTGCAGTGTTACACACAGTTTCCAGTTACTCTCAGCACCTTGCTCTGAACTTGTGAGCTGAGTTAGTGCCTCTTGCTTCCTTCCCTCTGCCAGCAGTTGCCGTTCTTCCTCCATTCTTGGTGGGAAACTGGGTCCTACTGTCCCCAGTAGCTGGGAAACTAGTCTAGTGGGTGAGAGAACACTTTGGGTGCAGCAGGAAAATGGAAGGAGGTTAGTGACACGTAAGACTCTGTGAGGGCAGAGCCGCAGCCTGTGCAAATCCTCTCAAAGCGGAGAGGAGCGGCTGGACCTGCTTTCAGACTCCTTAGCCTCAGAGTTACGACTGTCTCCCTTCTCATGCTGCTCTGTGTACTTGTATTTCAAGCGTTTTGGTTCTCAGCCGAAGTCTTCAGAACCCTTGACATCAGCGGATACCAATTCATTTGTCTTTAAAATCAATACTGTTTTGGCACTTAAGATGGAATTGTGGAAAATGATGATGGAGGCAAAACTGACAGGAGTTAATCTGAGTATCTGATTCCAAAGGAATTATCCTAAGGCACCGAGGGGAGGTGGGTAGGAAACTTTTCCAGGTGTGCTCGGTACCAAGCAAGGGGACAGCTAAGGGACAGTGCTCTGAAATGAGGAGGTTATGAAAGGCGATCAACCCTCCCTGACACTCAGGGAGCAGAAATAGGAAGCAGGCCTGACCCGGAGAGGGATTGTCCTCAGACGATTCGGCAGCAGAATTGCTACCAAATGAAAGGGCTTTACATACAGATTTTGTGGGTTTCATTCCCATTGATCTGAGTGTCTTTTCCTGTAGACTAAGAATGAAACTTTTATTTTTAGAAATGCTCTGTGAAGTCTGATTTGTTTCTTAGTTTTGCTTTTGCATAGCTCAAGGAGGAGTAACAGCATCAAGTTTAGCAAAAGTCTGGCAAAAACTTCTGAGGAATCTGGGGAATTCTATCTTTGAAAAGAAAGCTTGAGAGCGAACGTGTGTCTGGGAACGTAGGGACAGTGGTTGGATTTGACCCTGGGCCAGCAAGCGTTGCCGACACATAGGATCCCTGGGCTGGGTTAAAGTGCTTCATCTAGTTCTAAGCTCTTCAGAAGACACCCATCTTAAAAATAGTTTGAACGCTGTTCTCAGAAGCCCAGATAAATACTAGGAAGAAGCCGTTTTAAAGTCCCCTTAAAATCTGTGACCATCATCTGGGCAGGTGAAGTGGAGTTCTGCGTAACGAGAACGATGGACCAGTCAGATGGTCATTTCTACATGTTTTAGCCAGAAGCAACAGGTAGATATCAACCGTGTAGATATGGTAATTCTGCTCCTCTTCTCAGTATCCTCCTGCTGCTGTCATCTCATTCCTTTCCCCTGTACCATTTCCGACGGCTCATCGGTGCCTTCCTCATTTTGCATCTTCCAGTCTCAGTACTAGGATGTTTCCTGTGGGGCAGAAAAAGCTATATGAACTTATGACATCAGTGTCATTTTATCAGAGAACTACTCTCTTGTCTCAGTGTTCCCCTCTCTGCCATACAGCTTAGCATTTGTTGGCCAGAAAAGTTACGCAGTCTCCACACTTGAAAGTTTTCAACATCTGACTGGATAAAACCCTGAGCGGCCTGGTCTGTAGTTGATCCTGCCTTGGCCAGGAGGTTGGATTCATGGGGTGCCTTCCCACCCACATAATTTTCTGATTCTATGATTTGGCCTTTGAAAAAAACGTAGCTGGACCTGGAAGGAAGTCTCGGGGTGAATTAAACTGTCTGCTCATGTGCTTTAGTCTTTGATGCCCTGTCCTGCCGTCAATAGCTCCAGCGGTTGCTAGAACCCAAATAACCGAAGGAGTTTTCCGAGTTAAACAGCAGAAATTACAGACTTTACTGAATTGGCTGGGTACAAAGACCCTGAAAGACGGGAGTCTGGCACGAGATTGTTTAGAATGCCGAAGAAATTCATATGTGAGTAATAGAACTACAAAGTTGAAGTAACAAAAGGTTCAGAAAATGTAGCCAGGACTTTTTTTTTTTTTTTTTTTTAACGTGCGGATTTTTATTCTTCATTCTGAGGTTTACCTTATTACAGTATTAATATATGCACTGGCACATGATGCGGTTAAGTTAAAGCTGCTGGTCAGAAATAACATTTGCTTACCCTTCATTTTAGTTTAGATCGATAAAAAAAAAAAAAAAGCAGCTTAAGTCACATGTTTAATTGAGGTTTCGCTCTGTGGAATAGTTAAGTGAAGGTCTGTGCTAGAAGAGAACAATTCATTCCTGAATCAATTCCACATTCGTATTCCTTTACTTTTCTCTCTGTTGTCCAAAAGGTAGGTAGTTTTCCTGAAACTCGTCTTTTGAGTGGCTTGTTTTTCGTTCCAGCTGAACCAGGGCTCGGAGGACCCTCTGAAGAGGCCGGTGGTGTATGTGAAGGGTGCGGATGCTGTCAAGCTGATGAACATAGTCAACAAGCAGAAAGTGGCACGAGCGAGGATTCAGCATCGTCCCCCACGAGTGAGGCTTTGAGAAGCTTTATCGGGGTGTTAGGTGCAGCGGTTACTAACTACTCCGAGTGTGAAGATGTTTTGATGCTTCCCACGAGCACTAACACATGTGAAATTCTGTTGACCTAAATAAACCGAGCGACTGCACTGTGGACAAGCAGCTACAGCTGATCTAAGTGTAGAATCCACAGTACAGCATCTTCTGTCTTTCATAAAGTGTCTTTTGAATACCTAAATGGCTAAAAATGTTAGAGAATACAAGTTTTCCTTTTACTCAATTAAATAACTTAATTATCACCTACTCCTGATAGCTGAGATCTGCCCCACATTAACTCGTAATTCCATGTGGTATTTTAACCATGGGTTAATTATTTGATAACTGATATTTGTAAGATAAATTGGAGGGTTTTTTACATGTAGTTTACAGAATATGAGCAAAGCTAGAGGTTGTCCCTGTCCCAGTTTCCGTGTCAGTTTGCTTGTATTTTCTCTTAAGAAATGCCCTCGAGGAGTGAGGCATCTGCTGAATATTCAAAGGTTGATTTTCACTCATTTAGGTATAAAAGCAAACTGATAGAACATGAAAATTTGTGTCAGTGTGATTCACTCAGTTAAAAACCCTGGGGGTTGTGGGTATGGTTCATAGATGCTGGAAAGGTCCTGAAGGACCTGACAGGGTCCTGAAGGTCCTGAGGGACATGGTTTAGTGTTTGGTAGGAATGGTTGGACTCGATGATCCGATGGGTCTCTTCCAACCTGGTGATTCTATGATTCTATGATTCTAAATCTGACATCTGGTGACTGGCATTCTGTGTATTCCGTTCACCTGCAGTGACATAAAACTCAGCTTTTGTCTCACAGCAACCTGGTTAATGGCCAGAAAGGCCTGTGCTGAGGCCTTTGCTGCTGTGACTCTGAACGTTTGACAGTGACCGCTGAGGAGGTAGAGAAGAGAAGGAACTATAGATTTGAATACAATCTAAACAAAGGAAACATAATATTCTTATTTTCATTTTGAAGCAACCCACCGAGTACTTCGACATGGGCATTTTCCTGGCCTTCTTCGTGGTTGTGTCTCTTGTTTGCCTCATTCTTCTTGTCAAGATCAAACTGAAACAGCGACGTAGTCAGGTAAGAGCAGTAACGAGGTATTCCCTGAACACTGACAGTCAGCTCGCTCGTTTTGTCCTAGATCTTGCTCAACACTTTTGGAAATGCTGGGCACTGACTTAGAATAGTCATCTTTGCGGTACGAGCTTTATCCATGTACGTAGGCCTTTGGGAGAAGGGGCACAATGGGGCTTTGCGGTCAGCACTGACGTCCAAACAAGTTCCTGACCAGTCGTACGTGTTGCCGTTGAGGTTGCTGCCTGTGAATTGTGCAGCTGCAGTTTATCCCAATTGCCAGCAACTTTGTCTTATTTCAGTTCGGGTCGGTTACCGTTCTCACTGCTGCGTGTGCTGTACAATCTTTTCATGAGGTTTCTGATCTAAATTCTAATTAGTCTTCACTCCGCTTAATGAATGAAACTGTGTGTTGGTCTGGGCCTGCTGTGATCTGGTGAGATACAGGAATTTGATATGATCTTTCACTACTTCTGCACCGTAATCCCTCATGCGGCAGTGTTCCCTTTTTATTCCTTTTTCTCTCTTCCTTCCATTGTAGAATTCCATGAACAGGCTTGCAGTGCAAGCACTGGAGAAAATGGAGACCAGGAAGTTTAAATCCAAAAGCAAGGGACACCGGGAAGGCAGCTGCGGAGCACTGGACACGCTCAGCAGCAGCTCCACCTCTGACTGTGCCATCTGCCTGGAGAAGTACATCGATGGGGAGGTAAAGGATAAAAGGTTTCTGCAGCATGGGCTGAGGATGTGACAGGTTTATTGTTCGTGGTGACATACGGCTGGCTGTGGGCTGCATCCTGTGCTGAGATTGCGCTGTTGGACAGACTCATCACCTCAGGGAGCCAACTTGGTCTCAACTGCTCCTGCAGCTCCCACATTCTGGGCTCCTTGGAGGTGTTGAGTAGTAGGAGCACACGGCAAAAAGTCTTCTAAACGAAGGTGGCATTGTTCTGGGCCCCTCAGCACAAGAAGGATGTTGAGGCTCTGGAGCGAGTCCAGAGAAGAGCAACGAAACTGGGGAAGGGGCTGGAGAACAGGCCCTATGAGGAGCGGCTGAGAGAGCTGGGGGTGTTTATCCTGGAGAAGAGGAGGCTGAGAGGAGACCTCATTACTCTCTCCAACTCCCTGAAAGGAGGTTGTGGAGAGGAGGGAGCTGGGCTCTTCTCCCAAGGGACAGGGGACAGGACGAGAGGGAATGGCCTCAAGTTCCACCAGGGCAGATTTAGGCTGGAGATTAGGAGGAAGTTTTTCACACAGAGGGTCATTGGGCATTGGAATAGGCTGCCCAGGGAGGTGGTTGATTCCCCTTCCCTGGAGGTGTTTAAGGGACGGGTGGATGAGGTCCTGAGGGACGTGGGTTAGTGTTTGATAGGAATGGTTGGACTCGATGATCTGATGGGTCCCTTCCAACCTGCTTGTTCTGATTCTATGATCTATCTGCATGGAGCTCTAAGATGCCTGCCGGCTATTTCCCTAGTGGCAGCTGCTCACTGGCTCTTGTGCTTTTGGCTGTTTTGGAACAGATGGTGATTTTTTTCCTTCTCATCCGTTCGAGACTGCGAATTGATCTGTTCAGTGTCTAGGTTGAAAAAACTAGGAGTAAACTGTGAACATTTTCCCATTCCTTCATCTGTTCCTGCAGGAGCTGCGCGTCATTCCCTGCACTCACCGATTTCACAAGAAATGTGTGGATCCGTGGCTGCTGCAGCATCACACCTGCCCCCACTGCCGCCACAACATCATAGGTAAGAGCTGCGCCCTGGGTGCTCCGTGTTTGCTGTGTCCCACCTGATGGGACAGAACCTGCACCTGTTCATGAATCTCCATAGAACCCAGAGTCTTGGTCTTGATGAGGTTTAACACGGCCAAATGGCGCATCCTGCACTTGGGGCAAAACAACCCTATGCAGAGCTACAGACTGGGAGAAGTCTGGCTGGAAAACTGCCAGGAGGAGAGGGACCTGGGGGGGTTGGTCGACAGCGACTGACCATGAGCCAGCAGTGTGCCCAGGTAGCCAAGAAGGCCAATGGCATCCTGGCTTGGAGCAGAACTGGTGTGACCAGCAGGGCCAGGGAGGTGATTCTCCCTCTGGCCTCAGCAGTGGTGAGACCGCTCCTCGAATCCTGTGTTCAGTTGTGGGCCTCTCAGCACAAGAAGGATGTTGAGGCTCTGGAGCGAGTCCAGAGAAGAGCAATGAAGCTGGTGAAGGGGCTGGAGAACAGGCCCTATGAGGTGCGACTGAGAGAGCTGGGGGGGTTTATCCTGGAGAAGAGGAGGCTGAGAGGAGACCTCATTACTCTCTACAACTACATGAAAGGAGGTTGTAGAGAGGAGGGAGCTGGGCTCTTCTCCCAAGGGACAGGGGACAGGACAAGAGGGAATGGCCTCAAGCTCCACCAGGGGAGGGTCAGGCTCAACCTTCGGAAAAATTTTTTCCCAGAAAGGGTCATTGGGCATCGGAATAGGCTGCCCAGGGAGGTGGTTGATTCCCCTTCCCTGGAGGTGTTTAAGGGACAGGTAGATGAGGTCCTGAGGGACATGGTTTAGTGTTTGATAGGAATGGTTGGACTCGATGATCCGATGGGTCTCTTCCAACTTGGTGATTCTATGGTTCTCTGATTGATGCAACCCTAGGAATACAGTTAGGACTGAGTTTTTGGGAATGGCTGCTTGCCCCGGAGCAGCAGGTCCTGTCCCTGCTGTTCCCTGGTGTGGGTGCCCAGCAGAGGGCAGGGTTGCTCAGCCTGACTGCAGGAGCACAAACAGCTACAAGAGATGGAGAGTTTCTCTTGGTCATTATCAAGAAAAGGCAATGGATTGGTTCTTATTTTTCTGTGGTGATGTAACTTGGAATGTGGTTTCTCTTCGTCTCCCTCTTCTGCTTCCTCTGTCCTGGAAAAGGTTTCTATTGATACACATTTATGTACAATAACACGTAAAGGGAGAGCTGAGGCAACGACTGCCACCTTGCTCTTCCACAAGATCAGCAGTGCTGTGTACACAAGGTTCTGGGTACGGAGACAGGATCTGAAGTCACTTCTTTTCCTTTATAAGCAACTAAAATTGCGTCAGAGGTTTTCAGGCAGGTGCTCTGGACTTGTCTTGTTAGCTTTGTACTTTTTCTTCTATGTAAAAAGTTGTTTTGTTAGTTTGGTTTTTTTTAAAACTCTGTTGTGTGCATAATGTAATTAAATTCAGAACAAAATATCCTTTCTTGCATAAAATATATTCATTTTTATTCCGTCCTGCTTCTACTTCTCCACTGTTATTTCTCTCCTTCAGAACAGAAGAAGGGAAACGCAGGCCCAGTCTGTCTGGAATCCATCAACCCTGCGCGCAGCCGGCAGCAGAGGGTGATTCTGCCCGTCCACTACCCAGGCCGAGTGCACAGGGCAAACCAGATAACGGCTTATCCCACTCGGACGAGCATGGACCCTCACGGAAACCCCATCACGGTGCTAACGGTCGAGCGACACGGAGAACAGAGCCTCTACCAAGCCCAGTCCCCAGCCTACATCCGAAGTTACCAGCCCATTCATTTGGACCACGCTTTAAACGCGCATCACTGCGGCCTGGAGCACCGCGCTTACTCTCCAGCTCACAACTTCCGCAGGCCCAAGTTTGGCGGCCGCAACTTTTCCAAAGCCGCCTGCTTTTCCCAGTATGAGACCATGTATCAGCACTACTACTTCCAAGGCCTTAGTTACCCTGAGCAAGATGGACAGCCCGCGGCTGGCATTTCCTCAAAGGGTCCTTCCCGTGCCTTTCAGCCTGGGAGCGGCGTGCTTTTCCCTCCGGTGGTGCACGTGGTGCCCTCGTCCCGCCTGGAGAGCGGCAGCACCTCCAGCTTCAGCTGCTACCACGGGCACCGCTCGGTGTGCAGCGGGTATTTGGCCGACTGCCCCGGCAGCGACAGCAGCAGCAGCAGCTCCGGTCAGTGCCACTGCTCCTCCAGCGATTCCATGGTTGACTGCACCGAGGTCAGCAACCAGGGGGTTTACGGGAGCTGCTCCACCTTCCGCAGCTCTCTGAGCAGTGACTACGACCCGTACGTTTACCGCAGCAAGAGCCCTTGCCGAGCGGGCGAGGGGGGTGGTGCCAACAGGGGGGCGATCGTTCTCCTGGAGGGCCCCCACCAGGACGAGCTCCCAGCTCTCGCTCACGGCCTGGCGGGTGCCGATTGCCAGGCTGTGCCAGCTTCTTCCTCAGGGGACCAACTGTCTAATTGCAGCATGGATATGAACTACAGCAGTAATTCCTCACTCGAGCACAGGGATCCACACGGCGCTACCTCAGAGGGAGGACATGAGGCCGCTCCCGGTGCTGCCTTGGATGTTAAAAGGAACTGGAAGAGTCCCGAGCTGGCGGGGCCGCTGGTGGAGCAGGCCTGCGCCTGCTGCTTCGAGCTGCAGCACTCGGCCCTGGAGCCCGGGCCGGCCGACCGCAGCGCGCTCTTCCTCAGCTCCCCGCTCTGGGGGGCCTGCGGCCCAGGGGTAGAGCCTCAGGCAGGGAGCACCGCGGGCTTGTACAGTATTAACTCAGACCACTTGCATAGGACAGATGGGGGAAAATACGAGGGGTTGCCCTGCTGCTTCTATGAAGAGAAGCAGGTAGCCTGCGGTGGCGGCTCTGGCTGCTACACGGAGGACTATGCAGTGAACGTGCAGTACACGCTGCCCGACGACACCTTGCCCGGCTGCTGTAAGGGGGGGTGTGAGCTGGGGCAGCGCATTCCCATAATTCCCGAAGACAGAGACTGCGAGCTGATCCTGCCCACCGAGTGCCAAGGGACCCACACGGGAGGCTGCAGTTCCTGGGACGGGACACCTGAGCTGGATACTTACCTGCACTGCCAAGGGCTGGGGGAGGTACAGGACGAGCGGGAGGTCTGCTACGAGGCAACGTCCTTCCTGCAGCAGAACTACTCTCAGGAGGAGGAAGCCAGAATGCTCTTTCCCAGCCCTGCCCTGAACTCCCAGAAGCTGATGACGACCACAAAGGCCACAGGTACATGTGCTGCTTTTGATAACTCGTTGCCTTTCTGTCCTAGCCTGTGAAAGGCTGCCAGCTCCCCAGGCACCTGCAGCTTAGAATCGTAGAATCGTAGAACAACCAGGTTGGAAGAGACCCATCGGATCTTCTAGTCCAACCATTCCTGTCAAACGCTTGCTGCCACCCTCTGCGTAAGAGCAGGTTACCGACTAATCCTTTACCCGAAATCATCGCTGTCTGGTTAGCTGTGCTGGTTTGACCATGGCCACAGGAATGGAAGGTGATAGTTCACTGTCTAACCCCGTGAGAGCTTTCGTGTTCATCCTCTGTGGGGAGGGGAGAAGTGACTGTTCCTCTCAGGGCCCATTAGAGCTCCTGCAGCCAGGGACACTTGCCGCTCACGGCAAGGCCAGAGTGCAGGGAGGGGACAGACAAGCTGTGGGGTAAGAAAAATGAATGAAAAACTTGACATTGGTGTAGAAGAGTAGTGTCTCTGCTGTGGATATATACGAGGGGAAAACTGGAACCACTCGCAGAATGAAGGGGTAACTCCTTAAGTGCCTTGCCAGGGCTGGTTAGAAGGGTGTTCATAGAATCAGGACACCCGGGGTTGGAAGGGACCTCCGGCTGTCATCTGGTCCAGCCTCCTGCTCCACGCAAGGCCAGCTCTGAGCTCTGAACAAATGACCGTTTGCCAGACGGGGCCAAGTTTATCCAGCCAGGCCGTGGCAGCCTCTGGCTCCGTGCAGGCACTGCAGGGCTGCTGGGGGACCTCGAAGCCACTTGCTCGGTGGGCTGAACGAGCCCAAATGCTTCCACGTCTTCTCCCAGAGCAAGTGCTCCAACCCTCCGAGATCTTGCTGCCTGCTGAACTCTCTTCATGCAGTCAGCGCCTTGTTGTGGGGGCCCCAAAAGCGAGTGCAAGATTGTGGGTGCAGCGTCGCTTAGTTTCCTTTATCCTTCAGGTGCTGGATCTCATCCCTTGGAGAGAAGCCAGATGGGTGACTAGAGCTGTCCAGATGATCCTCGATGGAGAAGCGGAGCTTATCGGAGACTCCAGATTCTCACGGACTTAATTCTTTTTTTGAGCTTTGACAAACACACAAAAGTGGTAATGTGGAGAAGTCCCTCCCCCGCTTCCTCTTCCTCTGTGTCCACATCAGCTTGATTTTCTCCTTTCTCCCTCTCGCCTGAAGCTTTCAGGCCTCCATTTGTGTGCAGAGCCCATGTGGGACGTGGTGTGGAGCGTTTCTGAGCTCTTGTGCCATTTCTATATTAATGACAAAGTGTTATTTATATTTTCTTTTTAGAAGTGACCGTGCCAGCTCCGGCTGAGAGCGAACACGGTGTGTTAACTAAGCCAGGCTACGTGTAGATGCTGTTATCTCCTGCTTAAGGAGTCCAGCCTTCGATAAGCTCAGGGCTACACCTGCCTTAGAAACCAGATAGCACCTTGAAATATAGTCCAGAGGGACACGGCTGCTGAATGGATGCTGAGATGCCGACTGATCCCAGTAGCAGATCCTGGTAGCCGGAAGTTCTGTGAGCGCTTTGAAGGGAGGTGAAGCGTTGGGCTTTCTCCTTTCCTCTCCCCTCCTCCCCCTTTCATGCTGCTCTGATGATTTGGCCAGGAAGGGTCTCCTGCCATTCTGATTAGTTTTAACAGAGTGGGGGAAGGGGAACCGAGAGCTCGGAACTCACTTCCCGCTAAACCGTGGACCTCACTGTATCTTCTGGCTGGTGAAGTGCTGGGGACTCTTCCCTCATGCCAGAAGATGCTAGAAGAAAGTGCTTAGAAAGGGCGATACCTTTGTAGGTAACGAATCTGCCTCCCATAGGAAGTGTTTGGGGAGGATTCTGGCGTGTGCAGGACGTTGGCGCTTGCGAGATGCTCGCAGCTTCTCTGGCTCTTTGGGGAACGGGTCGAAGGTGTCTCGTTTCCTTGCCTGAGGGGAGCAGCGCTTGTCCCCTCCTGGGCTCCTGGGGAAGTGAGGGACTCGGTTTAACCTTTGTTTTCTTCTTTGCTGCGGGTGACGTCGCTTCGGCAGATCGATCTGTTTTAAAGGTTGCTTGGGCCCAGCCGGTCGTGCTTGGTTTTTGTCTGGCGTGCAGAGCGCTCTCTGTAACCCCCTAGCCTGGGCACATCCTTCTGTTCTTGTTCTTGTACGAGTGGGCATGTTCGTTATCGTGAGATAATCGATGTCGTCACTTCTGATCGCAATTGTTTCCTGTGGAAACAGCAGCTTCTGCGTAAGAGGCTACCATAGCGTGGTTTAAATTGCCTGTCATGCTGCATGTGCCTGAGGACACAGCGTCATCCGCCTGCTGGAGTCACAGCAGGGATTCTCCTAAAGGGAAACGAATTATTTAATGCCCTCGGTGCCAGTCTCCTGGAAAGATTTGTCCAAAGTTCAGTAGCTTTGGAGACACCCAAGAGAGAGAAAAGGGAGAGACGAGGGCTTCGTGTTACGTTCTCCTGCCAAAGTAATGTCTGTGACAGCTCTGGGCTAGTGGTGAGAACCAGCAAAGGGAGCCTCTTGGCTCTTTAGTCCCAAATGAAATATTTTTAAAAGAAGCAAACGTCTAAGAAATAATAAATGCATTCGTCTCTTTACTTTCTGTACTCAAGAAGTTAGGGGAAAAAAAAAAAATTCTATTTAAAGGAATTCGCATTAAGTCTTTCTAGATGAACAAACATGAAAATGCAGCTGTTCAGAGAATTGATCCGAGGCAAGATCTGAGTATAAGATTAAAAGGAAAATTCCAATAAACACATTTTCTGTGGATAGAGCTTATTGCAAACGTGCTCGTTCTCTGAATGACTGCAGGAAGTGGTCTGTACTGGGAGAATAAACTCTCTACGTTTGGGGGTTTTGTTGGTTTTTTTTTTTTTTTAAAGTCTCACCTTTCTCCTTCACTCAAAAAGAAACTTGGTGTGGAAGCCGTGGGCTGCGGCCTTGGTTCCTCCAGGTGGTGTTTCGCGAGGCCCTGAGGTCGCAACGGACACTTTGTGCTCCGTAACAACACGGCAGGTGTTGGGGGGGGAGGGTGAGAATAAGTGGGTATCAGAAAGACGTTTGGATATTGCTGTCTGGCCCTTTCGTGTTGGGTTTCCTAGTCAAGAGTTAATTCCCTGCTACCTGCGTGTTGCGCAGATTTATGGGATAGTGGCTGCCAGAGGTGGGTTTTATAACAAAAAGCCTTCCTGCCGCTCCCGTGAACGGTTGTCATTGTGTTTGGCTCATGAGGCACTATTTAAAATGTTTTTAATTAAAGTTATAGCACTTAAAATTGTTTTGTATAAAATTTGCTGTAAAGATTTGTAATATGGTCAAAGGGCTCTTTCTCCTTCATTACCATTTTTTAAAATGTTTTAAAAGCTAGAAAACATCTTGTATATATTCTGTATATGTATAGCAGCACATTTCATTTATGGAAATATGTTCTCAGAATATTTATTTACTAATATATTTATCTTAAGCCATGTCTTATGTTGAGAGTGTGTGACATTATTGTAATAATCATTGAAAATCACTAACATGAGGCCCTGTAAATACATGATAATTGCACACAAAGATTTTCCAGTACTTGCCGACCAAAAATGATTTAAGGAAAGTTGTAGTTACCTGCAGTTTTGTAAGAAAGTGTACAAATGTCTGTATTAAAAAAAAAAAAAAAAAAAAAAAAAAAGGCAAAACCACACAAAAAATACAGTTTTATTGCATATACACGTGGACTTTGTCCTTCTTGTGTACGGGGGAAAGGCTGTGGATGGCCGTGCTGCTCCAGGGACAGCCCAGGACACGCTGAGAGCAACTCTAGTAACAATATTTTTTCCTTTGGTTAAGGAGCAGGGGGTCTGTCCGGACACCCCCGAACGGCAGCAATGGCAGGAAAAAAAATTCAGCAGTGTTGGGTTTGCTTCTGTTGGGGCAACCGGTGATGTTCTCTGTGGGAGCTGCTGGGTCCCAGCAAGCGGCGCAGCTCAGTATCCACCAGGAAGCAGCTTTTCCCTGGTCCCATGTTCTGCTGCCTCCCCAGGCTCTCCCGGTGCTGCTGAGGAGGGCGAAGCTGGATCTGTTCTCTGCAGGAAAACAGGTGAGGGAGGAAGGGAGGAAAAGGTGATGGGCACAGCAGGAGGAGGGAAGGGTGAGGGAAGAGCTCTGCCTCAGGGCAGCGCGGGGGCCTCAGGGCAGGTTGGTTGGGGGCTCTCAAGCCCCTGAAGCCTCCAAGAGTGGCACATCTGGAGAGTGTCCCCATTTCTGTTTGGAACCCCCCACCCCATCCCTCTCTGTGCTGTGGAGGAGCAGCGGTGGCTCTGCAGGCACTACGTTCCCCTTCCTGTCCCTCCGCCCCTGGGCCAGCTGCTCCGGGCTGGCAGCCCAACCAGCCGGGGTTGGGGTGGGGGGGATGCTGTCTGTTCTGGCTTTCTTCTAACAATGAAATATAAACTCTTTCTATCAAAAATGGATATTTTGCTCTTTGGGGAGGCTTTCTTTGCAACGTTATGATTCAATACTGAAGGAATTTTTCACACAGAGGGTCATTGGGCATTGGAATAGGCTGCCCAGGGAGGGGCTTGATTCACCTTCCCTGGAGGTGTTTAAGGCACAGGTAGATGAGGTCTTGAGGGACTTGGTTTAGTGTTTGATAGGAACAGTTGGACTAGAAGATCCGATTGGTCTCTTCCAACCTGGTTGTTCTATGATTCTATGAATAGATTCGTGGCAAAGGGGGAGTCCTGCCTGGAGTCTCCAGCTGGTAGAAGGGGCGAAGCAGGAGCAGAGTGCGGGGAGCGAGCCCGGGGGCTACGGTGACGCTTGGTGTTTCCGTAACTCAATCTCATTTTTGCTGGGTGCATCTGTCAAACCCAGCGACAGCTGCTGGGGAACCTTGCGTGGTATTTGGGATGAGAAAAGTGCCCTTAAAAGGAGGGCCGAATCCTCCCTGTGTGGAGCAGACAGCACACCTGAAACCAGAGCTCTCCTCTTCAATGGAAGTGCCGCGACCCGAGCTCTTCAGAGAAAAGTGTCTCTTTCAGAGTAAAGAATCCATTTCCCTCCTGGGGAGCAACGTGGTTGCGTAGGAAACAGCAGAGAAA
Organism: Coccyzus lansbergi; assembly: GCA_033558105.1. Classification (NCBI taxonomy): domain Eukaryota; kingdom Metazoa; phylum Chordata; class Aves; order Cuculiformes; family Coccyzidae; genus Coccyzus; species Coccyzus lansbergi. Next base: position 70,287 of record JAUMJK010001030.1, read on the forward strand.
AGGGAGCAGCTCCCAGAATAAACAGGACTGTAATAGGAGTCCAGAACCTGAAAGGCAAGAAAGGAGCACAGAGGGAGAGGGGAGGGCAATCGTGTTTCTGAAAGCAACGAGAGGGGTTGGGTACCTGGTGCTGCAGGGCCGAGAGGGGCAATACTTTGGTCAGAAGGAGGAAGGTGTGAAAGGAAAGGGGAGTGTCACAAGCAAGGGGAAACAGCGTGACCGGTGCTGCATTTTGCAGGGAAAACACCGAAAGAATTGTTAGTTCCCTCAAACCGTGTGAAAGCACCGACACTGAAAACTTTGGCTGTGGCCTCAGGAATTGCTTCTCAGAGCAATTTCTTACTCTCTGTCTGTAATTGTTTTTAGCTCAAATGTTTCCTCCTGGTCTCCCCCAGCAGGCAGGCCCCTTGGGACCTGGTGAGCAGCAGCAGTTTCTCCTTTATTCCATGCTTGTCAAGACAGCAGCAATCCTGACTGAGCAGCAGCAAGTTGCTGTGTTTATTCCTACGTAATTCTTGCTTCCAGCCATGTGCAGGACCCGTGTGCAAACAGCCGCTCTTCGGGGGTGACTCCTTTCCAGCTGATTTATCCTGGTTCCTTGTCACTGTTCTCTGGGTGATGTGACAGCCTGAGGAGTGGCAGGAGCTTGTCTTGCGGCTGCGATTAATGGTGGCTGCTCCCACAGGCGCTCACTGCAGTTGGGAAAGTACGAGCTGCACAAAAGGTGTGTGAGGGGATGTTACAGAGAATGGGATGGTCTGACAGCAATTGTATTTCTCACCCTGAACGTCTCGAGGCAGCAGAATTGATAAGGTTGGTCCTAAACGTCTAGCACAGTATCCAGGTGGAACTCTCCCTGGGCTGCATCCTATGGGAAGGTTGTGAAACATCCTTTTGCTGTGAGGGATTGCGAACGAGTCGGACAAGTGTTTGTCAGGAGTTGTTTTCATCGGGCGTTGTTGGTGTTGTTCACCCTTCCTTTAGGCGAAGCGGCGCTGGAGAACTGTTCGCGGTCCTTCCCACTGCCCGAGAAGGCTTATTAAGCAGAAGATGAAACTGGAATCGTTAGTCACCCTCATTCAGCGGCAGCCAAGTGGCTGCTGAGGTGTTTGCTGTCACACAGGCTGCGGGTTCAGGGCTGGTTCCAGGCCTATCAGGAAGATCTCCTGTTTCTTCCCTCTCCAGGGGAGCCTGGGATCCAGCGACTGTAATTCCGCAGCAGCTCTGGGTTGTTCCACGAGCCGCGTGCGAAACCTCCCTCCCAGCACTCAGCAGCTGGAGGAAATCTGGCAGAAACAAGGCTTAAAAAAAAAAAAGAGACATTAATACTTTGAAAAAGCAGCTGCCAGGGTTGGTGTTAAACTCGCTGAGAGTGCAGACACCTGACTCTGCAGAGGGGGATGAACGACCTGAAACAATTACAAGCTCGAAATGAGATTCAGAGGAGGAGAAGGTGTCTCACAGCATCCATCCCACTCCCAGAAGGACTCCGGGAACCCTCTCAATGCTCCTCTCTCCTACAGACCAAGGAATTGCCTTAGGATTTTTTTCTTCTATGGTTACAGTGTATAGAAAATTTATTTTTCCCAGAGTGTAAACCAACATCTTTTCTTCCTATAAAATGTTAGCAAGACGCAAGCATAAGATGCTGTATTAAATAATGCATTTCCTATACATATATAAATATATATATTACTATGATAGCATATCACACATTTTTTAAATAACACAAGTCTCTATTTCCCCACAACATAGCAAGACAAAAGTACATAGAAAATCATTTAAGTCACCAAACTAAACTGGTTTTAAAGAGGATTTTGGATGCAGGAGGCCGTCCCCCTGGGAGCTGCAGGATGCGCTGTTCCCCCAGCTCGTTGCCCCTCACTGTGTCACCCCCAAGGCCGAGACCAGAGCTCTCGCCTGTCAATGGAAACTTGGGGAAGAGAAAATGCTGCTAACTTTTAACCTGGTGAGTTTATTGCAGCTCCTGGGAGGGGGCCGGGACGCGGGTGGGCGAGGAGGCAGCTCCTCCTGAAGGTTTTGGTGTCAAGCCAGCAGCACAGGAGCTGCTGCTGCGCGGGAGGTCAGGAGGCCATTCCCATACAATTCCAAAGGAATTTCTCTCCGTGGTTATTTCCAGTGTGTTGAAGCTGATGCTGGGAGCCCTGAGGCGCCGTCGCCCTGGCCGGCAGCGCTCGGGGATCACGGGGATTACAGCAGTTGTGCTTCTCGCTGCCCGTCCTGCTCTCCCCAACAGCCAAGAGCATGAAGCACTGGGGTAGCAGGTCCCACACGGTCCCAATGAGGCTTCACTCTCGGAGCGCGAGCGCCCACGTTCCAGCCTGGAAAACCCCCAGCAGGTCTCTGCCTGCTCTCGGCCCCATCAGGCCTGCGAGGGGCTAAGTGCTGTGTTAGGGCCCTGGCCACACGTTTCCATCTGTCGCTGGTCCAAGGGCCATCTCGACTCAGACAACCTGAGAGACCTGGAGGGATCACACGAGCCTTTCCTCTGCACGTCCCCCTGTCTGTCCAGCCGGGCGCCTCACGCTCCCTCACATTCATTGCTGCTGTGACCAGTTCAGTTGCTCTCACTGCCGGATTTACAGGCCTCGTGCAGAAATTAGACAAATGTTCCCTAGGAAAGGCCCATGAACCAGGGTGTTACAATATAGTATTTAAAAAGGAGTTGAGGAGCTCCAGGTCCAACTCAAACATCTGTTTCCGGATGCTCTAGATTTTGCATTAGGAGCATCAGGCTGTGTTGTTGTTTGTCACAGGCCTTCTTGAATTTTGCAGTGATGTTAAATTCTTCAGTGAAGACGAGAAGCTTAAAGGTTCTATATTTTTCCCTTCTGCAGTGAGCAGATCCCAGGCCTGGGCTGCTCCCGGTGTCTCCAGCCCAGTAGCATCACCTCTAACATCCCTTTGGCCACAGGTTTCGCTGCTGAAGAGCATTTGCTAAGGCAACCAAAGCTTCAGCACTGTGTGCCCAGAGCTGCACCCTGAGGATCCAACTTTACGCTGACTCTCTCTCCTCCTGCTTTTCCATTCGTGAACCACGTTAGGCTGAGGAAACAAACTGTTTGTTTCGAAGGCGTGAGGCAGACCCTTTCCTTGCACAGAGTGATGCAAAATCTGACTAAGAAAGCACTTTAAAAACTTTCTTTGGCTCCGAAACAGATAATGTTTGTTAGTCCAAGCAGATGACACGTAAGAGATAACTAGCGTCATTTTACAACAACTCATCCTCTCTCGATTTCGGGCAATGCTGTAATTATCTTTTCCTGTCTTCCTTCCAGCAGGTCACGCAAGAAAGTACTAGATGTTCCCATGATATTCCATTTTTATGTAAACAATTCCATAATTGCTGGCTCAGTGCAGTCTTGCTCCTCTTAAGCGTTTCTTGTGGTATCATCTGCTGTCTCTGGCATCACTCGCGGTCAGTAAATGGAGCTGGAATGAATTCAGTTCAGGTAAAAGGCATCTCCAATGGCAGGTAAGGCACAGCATTTCACTGATTAATTCTCAGATGCCCTGTTTTTCAAGGAAATCTATCGAACTCACGAAGAGGAGGGAGTTATAAGCTAAAGCCACAAGGGCAGACGCTATAACGAGTTTAAATTCGGTGAAAGTTTTCTTACTTTTCTTTGTTCCCTTTTGCAGGCGCCTTCGGTAGCTGTTCTCTCACGGCAGGTCTGGTACCCAGAGCCATTATTTAGACAGGAATGGTTGGACTAGAAGATCCGATGGGTCCCTTCCAACCTGGCTGTTCTGTGATTCTGTGATTATTATTCCCGAGAGAACAGCAGGTAGGTACAGTCCCTCAAAGACCTTTGGAAATGGACATTTTAGAAAACAAGTGTTTAAACTGGTATTTGTGCCTTTTCTCTGAACCGACAGTGCTGCTTTAATGGCTCTCGGGGATTTCCTCTCACTTAGTCTGAGGAGCTGCTCACTCGGTGACCTCTCCCGAGCCACTCCTCTGACCTCTGTGCCGTCAGTTTTTCCCAACTATCTTGTAGGTCTGAAGCCAAGAGACTCCCTGGGGATCCCGGTGGGATGAGAAGTCTGAGTGCTCCAGGAGGACAGAGAAACAGTTACTGATGCCTGTTGCAATCAAAGAGAAATCACTTCACAGGTCAGATCCCTGCCTCTGTTTTCCTTTGCTGACAATGAGGGCAGTAGCAGTTTTGCAAGCAAGGAGAGGCTTTTTCTTCTCGCAGGCAGCTCTTAGGTGTGTGTTCAGACGCACGGCTGGGCCGAGGTGAGCTGCTGACAGCAGCCTACCACTTTGGAAGTCATTTAGGCTGCCAAGATCGGTATCTTCAGCTTCAGAGCAAGAATCTGCATCAGTCGGCTTCGCTGCTTAAACATCCACTGTGGAGAACCCTTTCGGAAGCCCTCAGCTCACAGCCAGGGTGGCTGCAGGACTTCAGGCTGGAGCACAGTCATTCTTTGAAGGATCCCTGTGAATATGAACTGAATTATGGCGATGAATGGTGGGTTAGATGTAGCCATCTGAGTCCTCATTGCTTGTGCAGACCTTGACCTGCATCACTGCATCAGAGCTCACATGTGCAGCTGAAGCTCCAAAGAGCCTTTGCCTCCTGAAAGGGTTTGATTTTTACTCTCGATGTAGAAAGAGCAGTGCACGAGGCGCCAGGCTGATCATTTCTCAGTGTCTTTGACTCCTGTTTTACTGTCCAGTCCCACTCGGACATCCTTACGGCAAGGCCAGGAAGCTCTGGCTGCTGCGGCCGCTGAGCAGGTTTATCAGCACCGACCTCCATCCTCAGCCCTGAGAATCAAGGGGCTGAAGCAGCCGATCCGCCGCGAGGCCGCAAAGTAGGTCACGAGTCCTGGGCCTGCAGGTCCCCAGCCAGGTGCTGCTGGCAGGGGTACAGGACGTTTTGAGTTTTGCAGGTTTTTACATGCATTTTAAGTGCAGAGTTTACAGGCAGTAATTAACAGCACTGCGGAGCTGATGAGCACCAGATAGTTCAGAACTATTGCTGCAATTAAAGCTGTCGCCATTAATATTCCCAAGAGAACAGCAGGTAGGCACAGTCCCTCAAAGACCTTTGGAAATGGACTTTTTAGAAAACGAGTACGAGATCGGGAGGGAAAAAACAAAAAGATTATTCCCAAGTCACCTGGATTTTAAATAGATTCGCTCTTGTAAAAATAAAAAGCGCTTCAGTTTCCCACTAGGGGGTTGCAGTCATCTTGCTGACTTCGCAGCTTTTTCTTGAAGATGGATATGGACGTGGAAGGCTGGTAAAAGATGCTCCAGATCTCGCCAGCGGTAGGAACCTCACCGGAATCTTCCGTCTCACGTGCAGTTGGTATCCGATGGGATCTGGGAAGCAAACGTTAATTCCAGATTTTCATTTTTTGTGATTATTTTAGAATCACTTTCAACTTTTCAGTAAAAGAAATGAAGTTCGAGCTAGCCAATATCTAGCTTGTTTCCCCAGTTTTCCAGTCTGAGATGGAGTTTTACATTTTTTCCCCATGAAGTATTATCGAGCTCTTCTCACCACTACCAGGCATCTGGTTACGTTTTCCTCTTTGTTATAGAACATCACTCAGTAGAAGAAAACTTTTTTATTCCTTAAAGTATGAGTCTCGTCGAAACAAGACCAAATGAGACACTCTAGCAGCAAACACTAACCTAACAGACCAGAAAGGTAAAAAAATGTGCTCATTTACTGTCTTTTATGAGAATATAAACATGTGATCTGGAACTCGGTTTGGAGTTGACAGCATCAGAGGACAAAGAAATGAAAAGGCCCTATGAGGAGCGGCTGAGAGAGCTGGGGGTGTTTATCCTGGAGAAGAGGAGGCTGAGAGGAGACCTCATTGCTCTCTGCAACTACCTGAAAGGAGGTTGTGGAGAGGAGGGAGCTGGGCTCTTCTCCCAAGGGACAGGGGACAGGACAAGAGGGAATGACCTCAAGCTCCACCAGGGGAGATTTAGGCTGGAGATTAGGAGGAGGTTTTTCACACAGAGGGTCAGTGGGCATTGGAATAGGCTGCCCAGGGAGGTGGTTGATTCCCCTTCCCTGGAGGTGTTTAAGGGACGGGTGGATGAGGTCTTGAGGGACTTGGGTTAGTGTTTGATAGGAATGGTTGGACTGGATGATCCGATGGGTCTCTTCCAACCTGACTCTATGATATGCTAGGGTCTGGCCAGCTCCCCAGAGACAGTTTTGCTCCCTACTCACCTCATGGTTATGTGGAGAAATATCTTGGCTACGATGGCCGTAACGCTTAGGATGAGCAGCGCTGTCAGGCTGTAGATTGTCCACTCTGTAAAAGAGAAGAGAGCGAGGGGAGAGCAGCTTTCAGTATATTAATTTAATTACCATTATTAAAGTAATTGCACACAAGAAACACGGAGCCTTCTGATACCAAACTGTAGCTGGAAGATGCCTTAAGCCTTTAAGTACTTTTTGCAGAGTCTGGCAGGAACTGTAACTCTCAGTGAGGTTTTCCCCAAGCAGGACTGTTCCCTCTAAAACTGAAAGTTGGGAGAATGCAAAGCATGTACCAGTAAATTATCTAACTCGCATCCAGGCAAGGAATCAAAACTCACTGGGAGGAGAATTTAAAAGCAGACTAAACAACATACTGGGACATCCACTGCCTGCGATAACTCCGTGTGTGCCTGGGTTTGTATCAGTAACTCTATGTAATCACTTGGGAACTGGGATAACTGGGATGCATCCTGCAATCAGGCCCTTCCCGGCTCTACCAAGCAGCTTGGCCCTTCCCAGCACCTTTTGCCATCTCCCCAGCAGTCACTGCTGTCTGGAGCCGACCCTGGTAAGGAGGCTGCTCTGACTCACATCTCACTCTGATGTGCTTTCATAGAATCATAGAACAACCAGGTTGGAAGTGACCCATCGGATCATCGAGTCCAACCATTCCTATCAAACACTAAACCATGTCCCTCAGGACCTCATCTACCCGTCCCTTAAACACCTCCAGGGAAGGGGAATCAACCACCTCCCTGGGCAGCCTGTTCCAATGCCCAAAGACCCTTTCCATGAAAACTTCCTCCTAATCTCCAGCCTAAATCTCCCCTGGTGGAGCTTGAGGCCATTCCCTCTTGTCCTGTCCCCTGTCCCTTGGGAGAAGAGCCCAGCTCCCTCCTCTCCGCAACCTCCTTCCAGGTAGTTGTAGAGAGCAATGAGGTCTCCCCTCTCAGCCTCCTCCTCTCTAGGCTAAACCCCCCCATCTCTCTCAGACACTCCTCATAGGGCCTGTTCTCCAGCCCCTTCACCAGCTTCGTTGCTCGTTCCTTTCCCTCTCGAGGACTCACCATCCTCACACTCTTTCCAACTGATTTATGCTGAGGAGCGAGTTTTGAAAAGTAATGAGAGCAGCACAGTTAGTGGTAATTAGAGCACATGAAAATTCATCTATTAACAAGATGGTGGATCAGATAACGTGGAGGAGGAGGGAAAGGAACCAGGGCCTCTAGATTGTGCCTTGGCAAAATGTTTTGCCTTTCTCCACATTTTCTTGCAGTATTACCAGGCATGGAGCTACTGGGATGACTTGGGCTGGTGGTGATGACGTAAAGGATCTTCGATGACCGAGCTGTATTGATGCTGAGATTCGTTTGGTCATTTGTCTTCTCCGAAAGGGTCTGATTCGTTGGAATCTTGTCTTGATGCACATTGTCCTTCACAGCTGAAAACACAAGAGTGTGATTACAATAACAATTTCCTAATAGATGCAGTTGGACCTAATTTTGTGCTTTTAGACCCGTGTGCTGCTCTCTGGTTTACTCAAAGAACTCAAACACCGGATTATTTCTCATGGCAAAAAACAACCTGTGCTTCTCCAAGCTGTGCTTTGCAGGAGTTTTCCGGAAGCAAATGGTTCATCACAATCAGGTACAACTCAAGGACTAAAATATTTCCTCCTATTTACTTTCAATATGAGTGGAACAAACTGTTGGAAAGAGTCAAGATGAACCAAGACGCAGATGGACTATTGTTTGGGGTTTTGTTTTTTTTTTTTTCATTTCCTAGGCTGTTTTGGAAGGCAGGTACATATAGGATTGGATTTTTGAAAATTCACATTTTGTTTTTTACGACACTGCTGCCTGGAGGATTCCACTCTGACAGGAATTTTAGCAAAGCTTTTACGCACTAAGGAATAGCACCAAGATGGATAAAAACACCTGTAGACATGAGAGTTCAAATATTTGCTCTTTTTTTTGCCACTTCAGAAATCTCCTGCGTGAATTAAACGCTTTAATGACTTGTTAAAGGTGGGAACAACAAAGTTAGCCTCTTACCTCTGTATCTGATCGCAAATCCCTGGGCTTGATTGATTTCATCTGAGAAAAAGTACAAAATAACAAAATCCAAGGAGATGTTAAGGGTGCGAGGAGGCCGGTTCTTGCCGTTGAAGCGAGCGAGAACATCGTAGGTGTAGCCATCCAGCAGCTCCACCATGTCTGTGGCATCCTTGATTTCAAAGAGGACAAAGTTGAAGTGGATTTGAGATGCTCCTGGAACTTGGATGGTCCAGTAACAGACTTTGCCTGTGCCGTAGGTGTCGGGAAAATCCGGGGAGTAGATCACAGCGGTAGCAGCAGTGTAATTCCCTCCACAGGCGCCGATGAGGGCTGGAAAAAGAGGAGGAGATGGCGGGGGAAATGAAAAATGAAAATAAAAGGAAGAAGTTATACATTTATTATGCAGAGTGTTAGCACTTTGGTACAGTCTGATACTCAAACCTGACTGGAGGGTGCGGATTCCTGCCTTTCTGCAGCCCTGGGAGCACAGCTACTTATTCTGTCCCATTACTCTGAGACCTGTGTATCAATCTTAAATACCACAGCTCTCCTCTGTCCTTCTCAGGGCTCCTACTCCAACCCTGCTGGCAGCAGGCAAGTGGATTAGTGACTGCAGCTCTCACCCCTAGGTGATCGAAATGCACTCACAGCCTCATCAAACTGAATAAACAGATCTTCAGAAAGCAGCTGAGGCTGGAAGGGAGCCCCGGAGAGAGTCCAGTCCATCCCCCTGCTCGAAGCAGAAGACATTGTCTAGCGTTCTGAGTCTCCAAGGGCTCCACAACCTCTCTGGGTAACCTGTTCCGGCATCATCCTCACCATAAAAAAGGTTTTTCCTTATGTTTAAGTGGATTTTCCTGTATCTGGGTTTGTTGCCTCTTGTCTATTCAAGTAGCTAACACCAAGGAGAGTGTGGCCTCCTCTTCACAGCCTCCCATCATTAACTGATAAAATTCAAACCGATCCCCCTGAGACTTCTTTTCTCAAGGCCAAAACATCCAAGATCTCTCAGCCTCTCCCAGTTTGAATGATGCTGTAATCCCTTAACCACCTTCATGGCCATTTCTATGTGATTCTTTTGATCTCCTCCAGTTAATGTTCCACATTCCCTTCACTAAGTAACTGGAAGAAGAGGATCCTGTTGTGAAGCCTAAAGAAAACCTTTCAGATTGGTTGCTGCCTTCTCTATCCCGAGCAAGCACACTCCCAGTAAATCTTTGTCTGCCTTGACCGCTGTCCAGGCTCCCAGTGCAAACTTATTTACCAATGATCCAGCGAGAAACTCAAATGCCAATTTGACTGACTTGATCCAGATCTCGCTCTACACTTATATCATTTAAAAAATGTATTGTACATGTGTACATATGCTTAATTAAATGTTTATTTTTGTATATCCCCTGAATATACAATATTTCACATGGATATGTTAGAGAATAACATATTCGTGGCAAAAGCATTTGGGTCAGAGTTACTGCTCTCCCATATCATAGGCTGAAGGGCTGAAGAATCAAAGCACTTTTTTTTTTTTTTCCCTCTGAAAGCTTAATTAAAACCCTGTAATAGAGGCCTGCGAGAAGGGAAAGAAAGGAAGTGTTTTGAAGTGTCTGTTTTCACAGGCCTCTGAGAAAGAGCTTTAATAAACACAAATTAAAAGGGAGCTGGGGGAAGGAGAACAAGAAGAAGCATGTCTGCCAGAAAAATCATGTGAAAACATTTCTCTTTTTCTGGAGCAAGGCTGATCCAGCCTGAGCAAGCCCCACACTTCAATGCTGTGACAGCCCTCAGGAACCGAGAGGGGAGGAAAGAAGGAGAGAGAGAATGTGAAAGACCCACTGAGGTAATAAGCCCCACGGAGCAATTCCCGCTCGGCGCTTACTGCACGCTAATTACTGAGCTGCTGATTTAATCAAAGAGATAGAATTGTCTGACTAGATCGAAGAGATTAAATTGACAGAATTTGAATTTGGCACCGAGCTCTCCAAGTTCTTCTTTGCAGATGGCTTATAGGTATTGTTACATTTGCCTGTGCTGTTTGTAATTACCGAACCACAAGATGTTCTTCAAACCAGCAATATTAACTAAGAAGGCAATGCCTAGTGCTCCGCAGATGCCTGACAAAGTCCAGCACTGCTCCATCTGGGATGGAAATGCTTTCCCTCTCTCATTTCCTTCTATTGCTGGCAGAGTTCTGTGTTGTGGGGCTGGATGTGGCAGCTTTAGGCCGTCGCAGCGGCACAGAAACAGAGAAGGTGAATGGGGTGTTTGGGGGTGCAGGGATTGGGGTGGAGACGCTGGGGATGTGACCTCATTACTCTCTCCAAGTACCTGAAAGGAGGTTGTAGAGAGGAGGGAGCTGGGCTCTTCTCCCAAGGGACAGGGGACAGGACGAGAGGGAATGGCCTCAAGCTCCACCAGGGGAGATTTAGGCTGGAAATTAGGAGGAAGTCCTTCACACAGAGGGTCATTGGGCATTGGAACAGGCTGCCCAGGGAGGTGGTTGATTCCCCTTCCCTGGAGGTGTTTAAGGGACGGGTGGACGAGGTCTTGAGGGACTTGGGTTAGTGTTTGATAGGAATGGTTGGACTAGAAGATCCGATGGGTCCCTTCCAACTTAGTTGTTCTATGATTCTATGATCAGCTGATAAGAGGAATGCAGTGAGGAGGTGCTGCTCAGCCACCAAAGCAAATAGGTGACAGGTAGGGGGATGCCCTCCCTCACCTGGACGTAGCCCTCTCCTTGCTGCCTACCAGAAAAGACAGTGGAGGGCCACGGGGTAACAGCTTGGGAGCCCTCGGCCGTTCTCAAAAAGGGAAGCTTCAAAGGAAAACTTTACCCATTGGGAATTTGGGAAGCCAGGTGCAGAAGGGAAGAGGCTGCTGCATCATGAGCTCAACAGCAACACACAGCTCCGGCGCTTCTTTTTATATCTTAGGGAGAATTTAGAAGAGACTAATTCCTGACACAACTGCAATGTCTTCCTGTCTTAGAATCACAGAACAACCAGGTTGGAAGGGACCCATCGGATCTTCTAGTCCAACCATTCCTATCAAACACTAAACCAAGTCCCTCAAGACCTCATCCACCCGTCCCTTAAACACCTCCAGGGAAGGGGAATCAACCACCTCCCTGGGCAGCCTATTCCAATGCCCAATGACCCTCTGTGTCTTGCTACTTGGGAACCAGTAGCTCGACGGGAAGTCTGGTTGCGTGTACAAAAAGGTGAAAAATGATGCTGCTTTAGTTCCAGAAAGTTTATAACTCAAGTTAAAAGGTAGATTCTACACCAGAGGCAGCTGAGATCTGAGAAGGAATGATGTACTGGTACATACTGTGAGCTTTCCCAGTACTCCCAGCTATACTGGGAGCCTGTATCACACCCAGACAATTGGGTGCTGACACCGTCAGCCTGTGAGGTCACACAGCTGGCACCGTGTGCACTGAAAAGAGCAGAAAAAAGAATTTCTATCTATAAGAAATTATGAAATCGGTGACGGTCAAAATAGTAACTTAATTTGTTTGTACTTCTCTGTACTCGCCCCTTCCCTGCCACAGCTCTACTACGCGGCTCTGTCTTGTATTAACTGACTTACAGCAAAGCTCGTCTGGTTTAATAAAAAAAAAAAAAACCACCGAGTTGGTGTGGATCGAAATTTCATTGGAGATGCCTCACTTAATCATACATCTCCTCTGTGGTAAGATGGGTTCTGAAGGAGTCTTTCCGTGACATGGTTTGCGATAGCTGAGTTGGTGCCATTTGTGGGGAAGCGGGAGACCATCTCCGGAGCATGAGTCAGTCACCCAAGCAGGCATCATTTCTTGGAAGAGCTATTCCACATTACTGATGGATGTGGATTTGGGGCCGAAATGGAAAGCAGCTTTACGTTATACTGAACTTAGGTGTTTTTTTCGGTTTTGCATGCAACACTTCTCGTCGCATTTAAACCCTTTTCCCTAATTTGCTGAACATTTGAGGCCTCTCCTTTGGGAAAAACTGAGCCTGTTTCAATACTTACTGTCAAAAAGAATGACTCTGCCATCCCCACCGCAAGGCTGCGTATGGTCTCCAAAGCAAACACTGTTGCATTCCGTACTGGCTGCCTCCCCGTATCTCCAGTAGTCGGGATTATTTCCACAGAAACAAGCATAACCCGATTCCATGCCTGCAAACTTTGACAACAAAGATGCATAAGGAAGGGAGGGATAACATTTAAAGGAGTAACAGCAGGAGGCTGCCTGAGCAAGAAAGCTGGCAGCAGAGCGCGTGTGGTTTGGAGCAGCGCGATGCATCAGAGGTCAGATGTCCCACCACAAACTGGTTTTGTTTGAGCTGTCAGGACGCAGCTTAAGATGAGCGAAAAGATGGAAGGAGGGCAATTAGGGCACCTTATCACACAGGCCCACAGTAAGCAAGCGTGCTTTCTCGTGCCATTTACTAATTAATCGTTTGCCTGGGTTGCTCTGGATGCAGAGGGAGGGCTGAGCTCCCAAGGTGGGAGGGAGAGCTCTAAAAGGCAAAAGAAAAGGAGGGGGCGAGGGAGGGGAATGAATTGAGCGCTCTCGGCCTGTTGCCGTCTTTTGTCTTTAAAAAGATTTTGCAAACGAATGTCAAAGAAATCACCTTAAATTGCTGACTGCGGCAGGAGCTGATGCACGTCTGGATGGTGAGTTTGTTGGAGGTCTCGCTGGTGCCGGTCAGAGGCGGCGGCTCCCCGTGGTCCTTGTAACAGCCCAGGTTCCCCGGCACTGGTGACAAACACAGAAAGCAGTCACTGCAGAGCTGTACCTCAATCTCCACGCCACAGGCCATTGGAGGCACTCCCCGGGTGCAAAGCGGCTCTCTGCGTTCGAGCCCTGGTTCCCAGCACGGGGCACCTTACGCTATATGCTGGATCCTTGTCATTTCCCAAACATGCCCCGGGATAAATGGCAGGTGGTGAAATAGCATGGGATCTTCTCAGTAATACACCTGCAATCCTCTGTGGTTGATTTCCCTAAGCTGCAGCAACGCAGCCAAGATAAATACCTGCTTCACTTCTCCTGATAGAGACGAGTTAAAGAAAAGGCACTAAATGGGTGCAGAGGGTTTGTGGGTTTCTGCCTGCAACCATGCACACTGTAGATTAAACAATGATTCCTGTCTGGTCTTCAAAACGACGACGTTCTGGAAGCTTTCTAAAGAGAATATTTGAGGCAGGGAACCTAAGCTGGTTTAGGATGGAGTCTGGCAGGTTCTACGGGAGGGACTCTACACTTACATAGGGAAATTTCATAATATTTCAAACTCAAGTTCTGATTGAATGCAAAGCATCGTGTATCACGGCACATACAGAGAGATTCAAAGTGAGCAAAATGACTGTTATGAAGAACTATCTGTTTAAACTGCATTAATATAACATTTCAACACTCTTTGGTCACTACCGGAGGTCAGCAAGTTTTCCCCCTTCCGTGCATAATTTGTCCTCTGTTTTTGTTTTGGTTTTGCACTTTTCATCAAAGCTTTGGAATTTACCCGTGGCTACTGGGGGAGGATGTGGGATACAACACAGCCTGCGCTAACGGCATCAAATTATCCCTTGCCTACTCGTCACATCTGCTCACATACTTGGAATCGAATCTATTACCAGCTCTGTGGTCAGACAATTTTTTTTAATTCCTGTGCCAGATCGACAAGGAATATTTTTTTTTTTGCCCACCTACCAGCCACAGCTCTGTTTTACTTACTCAGTCTTTGGTTATTTCAGTACTTGGTAAACTCTGAGCTCTCTTGCTAACATTTTGTGGCACAGTACCGTCTCAGGTTTTTGACTTACCAGCAGAGCTTTTAGGGGGGGAAATACTGGGTTTGGGGTTTTGCAGCCTCTGAGCCCCGATGGCATGTGGAGCGGCTGTTCAGGGGCTGCTTCTGAGCCAGCCACTCATAGAATCATAGAATCACCAGGTTGGAAGAGACCCATCAGATGGATCATCGAGTCCAACCATTCCTATCAAACACTAACCCACGTCCCTCAGGACCTCATCCACCCGTCCCTTAAACACCTCCAGGGAAGGTACATGCAGCTCCTTTCTCTACAAGATAACCTGTGGGTTAGCAAATGCTTCTCCATTATTGCACTTTCCCACCCAAACGACAGGAATGCAACGATGCTTTTTGCACTCAACACTCCTGTAGAGCAGTCCTGAAATATCTCCTCACTGGATTCTGGAAGGCCCATTTCTGGGGTTTCTTAGACACCCCCATGCGCAGCAGCCACTGAAATAACGCCTGGAATTCAGCACTTCTATTTGTCTAATTCTAACACAGATGGTCTCGTCCCTGTTGTTTTGGAATATTATATACTGAGCTTGTAGAGCGAGGTCAGCTTACCGTTAAAATCTGGACCAGCCCGACATCTGGAACAGTTAACAGGTCTGCTGAGAACTCACTCCCAGGCTGGGGCTCTGCTGGCTCGGGCAGATCCCTCGTTTTAAGGGAGGAGGTGAGCATGTCAATTAGTGACCAGCAGATACCCTGAGGTGTCTAGGATTATACTCTTCAGGAGTTTGGTCACGGTAGCACATAGAAGAATTAATGAAGCCGAGAAGAAAGTTCAAGTATGTCTACTTTTTGAATAATTAGATAACACGGCTTCAAATATTGGTCATAAAATAACGTCGTTTTCTAAGAACGATACAATTCCAATTATAAATGCTTGCACGGAGTTACGGCTCTGAGGTGCCCTACAGCAACGTGCGTATAAGCAGTAAGATTTCAAGCCACAGCCTGATTTAACATACCTTTGGAAATCCCCGCGCGCAGCCCCACCCCAGCTGAGCGCAGCTGGGAGAGGATCTCAGAGAGCTCAGGTTCTTGCACAGTGAGATTTCGGTGCCCTGGAAAAGCTCCCTGGTTAACCGACCCAGCTCATTTTCCTGGGATTTCCTAAAAACACTTCTCTCTCTCTTTTTTTTTTTTTTTTTTTTTTTTTTGTGAAAGTAGCTTTTGAGCTACGTTTGGTGAAACCCTTCAGCCTTTCCTCCAGAGGATGAGTACTTCAATACGTTCCACGCTAAGAAAGCAGAGCAAGTGACTCAAAAACTTCTTACATTCAGTAACTAAATCAAGGGTACAGCCTACAGCTAATTAGTCTCTGTTGTTCCAGTTGTATTTTAACTTTCCCGTATCCGGCAAACAAAATTAGCGCTGTGTGAGTGGCAATAAACAGAAGCAGTGCCAATGGAGCCCAACAGTGAATTTTCCATGCCAGTGCCCAGCTCTTCAAATCACTTTGCTATCAAACCATTATGCTACAGGAGCCCAAGGATCTATGCTCAGCTAAAAGCACTTCAGCAGTCCCGCATCATATATATGATTAAATGCTCTTCTGAACTGGCACAACACAAAAAAACCAACTCCTGTACACGCACATACAATTTCTGACTCTCCTCCCACGGCTACCGACGTGCTGGTCCCAAAGCTGCCTCACTACTGACGGCTCAGAGCACATGAGATCACAGAATCACAGAACAACCAGGTTGGAAGGGACCCATCGGATCTTCTAGTCCAACCATTCCTATCTAACACTAACCCATGTCCCTCAAGACCTCATCCACCTGTCCCTTAAACACCTCCAGGGAAGGTGACTCAACCCCCTCCCTGGGCAGCCTGTTCCAATGCCCAATGACCCTCTGCGTGAAAAACCTCCTCCTAATCTCCAGCCTTAAAGATAAGCAGAATAGCAGAGGGGAGGACATTTGTCATCTGATTTGGAGAAGATCTAACTGGCATCTTCACAGTGACACCTCTGGGACAAGAGCTAAGGAGTTTCAGTTGAAACACGAGATGTTCAAATTCAGTATAAGGGAGAGCTTTTCACTGTGCTAGCAGTCAAGCACGGGAACGAGGGCCCAGAGAGGGAGAGCCCTCTGCATCCTGGCTGGATAAATTCAGGCAAACAGCAATTTGTTCAGAGCTGGACCTGCTCGGAGCAGGAGGTTGGACCAGACGACGGCCTGAGGCCCCTTCCTACCTAGGGCATCCTAAGACTCACCTATGCACAAAGCTATATGCAGAAAAACCAATGAAGAATCAGAAGTATTTCTAGATAGGTCACTGCTGTTTAGTTACTCTGACCTTTCCAAATTCTCAACGTCATCTTTTACCTTAATTTGCTCTTAATGTTTTGCCTACCGAGACAGCTTGGCAAGACAGAGGCTGTCAGTGTTCTGCAATGACTGTTGATGCTGCTGTCTTGCCACGACACTGTCCTCACCCACATACATCCATTTGCTCTCTTGTGTTCAGAAGTTCCCTTATTTTTCTTTTAAGCAGCATCTGACATAACAAGGTCCTGGCAAACACTCGAGCTTCTGCCTATTGCATGTTAAGGCACACGCACTAAAACACGGAATTCATCCTTCTGAGCTCAAAGCCACGTTCCAGCTGTGCTCATCCAGCTCTTCCAAGAGCTTTTTGCCATGGCAGAGTGCACCAGCATCCGCCCCAAATTGTGCAACTCTCCTCTCTGTTCTTGATGAAAACCTGTACAGGTCAATCTTACCGAGGGATCAATAAGCTCTGTATCACCTCCCTGGCTCTGCCATTTCACACTTTATCAATATTTCAGTAATAAATGCATTTATTACATGACACACACGGACAGAGGAAATACGATTCTAGTAATGAAATCCGTTTGCGGTAAGAGACTCACGTGGGTCATAAACATGGAGATGCAATTAAACGCAACAGCAAGCCTGCCTTTCTTTTACCTTTTGGGAGCGCAAGTTGTTATTTCCTTCAAATTTCAACCTAACTTCATTAACAGAGAGACCAAAAAAAAAAGTCAGGAATAGCTGCAACATTGCAGAAAAAAAAAATCCAAAGCATTCTGCTCTGAATTCCCCATGTGAGACACACATGTGCTCTCAGGACTTGGTGCTGCTTTCTTGCCTTTGACTTTGTTTATGCCCATTCCCGTCTGCTCAGCAGACAAATCAGCGAGAGGAGAGGAAGCAAAGCAAATCCCAAGCCCTGGCAGGGTAACCACCACCGTCTGCTGCGATTCTGTCCGTCCGTCCATCCCCGTCGGACACGGCTAAATCCCGCCGAGCGTGTTTGCACACGCAGGCTGCCAGAGCACACTTCTGAATGAAACATTTAGTGCGACGTATAAAAACTAGGGAGCGAGAGGCACGATATCATCAAGTGAAATCATTATCCTAATGAAAAACTCTTAACTGTGGATTCTTAATTATTGTTACCGTGAATCAGTGCATGCAAATCTCTCTCGGCAATCAAGATGCTTCATGTCGTTGGCATCGTAGGGTATTACGTGAGTGTAATTTATAGGTAAATTATGCTCCAGATACTTGTCTTTTCTAGTAGTAAACATAATTACGGAAAAGACGCTTATACAAGACGATTCTTTTACTTCTTTCAAATTTTCAAATGGGGTTTGTTACACAATTGCTTTCCTGCTCCATCACAAAACTGAGGTTTGTATTATGCGCTTCACACATGGGTTTGGATGGTCCTGCAGCTCAGCATCGCGCTGACTGAAAACAGAAAATCTGGTAGAGAATAAAAGTGTTTTTTTCCCCTCACGCAGCTTCATAAACCATGAGGTTTGTATTAAGACTTGGATGGGCTGGCAATGTACAGTTTGTTCTAAATTGCTGCAATTCCTTTTTCTAGTATCCAGTTTCAGTGCAATGCTTGAAGCAGCTGCTACTGGTCAAAAGGACATTTTGTAAATGTAAGTCTGGATTATCTGTGCAAGTAAGTGTCCAAGTTTAAATCCTCTGCTCCCCACCACAGAGAAAATGAGCGAGGCTGCTTTTAAAAGGGTCCTTTGTGTAGAACAAATGGAGTGGAGAGAATTTGCCTTTCAGCTTTTTTACTGGTGCCATATCCAGAGAATTTGTTAACATCTGTGGTCTTTAAAGAAAATGCAAATTCTTTCATTTTAGACCAAGATAAATTTCTTAATTAGGAGGGTCATGTTTCCTAAATAGGAGCTGGTATATCAGAGAAATAAGAGTAAGATACCCTCTGAACAATGACTATCAGAGCGTTGAATGGTTTGATGTTATTTAAATTAGACTCTTTAATCTGTTGGTGTTTAGGTAAAAGGCACCCGACTCGAGGTTCCACTTCTGTATTTGTCTGCCTGGCTGCAAGATGGGAATCACTCGCTCACACTCTAAGGAAAGAAAACTGTGAAGAAACTAAAAAAAAAAAAATCACTTTAGGTCTGTTTTTCTTTGTTTGGTTTTGTTTTCTTCGTGTCAAGCAAGAAAGGTACTTCTTGCAATCTGAAGTATGTCTGAGTGAGGACAAGTGCTCTGGTGCAGAACAGCAAACATGAGTTATGGTCAGAAATAAAGAATTCTTGCTCTCCTAACTCCTTCTGTGCCAGTAAGGGCATTAATGGTTAATTAAAGACTTAATCAAATGTGGAGTTATAAAACTGGAGTACCTCTTTAACACTTGGACATATTTTAATGAACATGCATCTGAGCAGTTTATCCTGGAGCACTCAGGAATGGAAATTTTGGAGCATAACAAAACCTCCACGTTCCCAACAAGGTAAATAAAATAATACCCTAAAAATATTAAATGCTAGCAGGAAGGTTCAGGGGAACAGCTTGTGAATTAGCTGTTAAAAAACCCTGAGCAGCGTTCAGTGTGTGGTTTCAGAGCAGCGCTAAGTACATGCACCCGCAACAACCGGAATCCCAGCCCAGAGCTCCCACGTACCCAGCAAACAGCCACCTTTCTCCTGTGTCCTCTCATAGCGTCTTTATTTCTTCCAAGCAGCTCCGGGTACGATGTGTTATACTCAATAAACTAATGCCATCAACTTTACAAACCAATTGCAAATGATGGACGAAAACTTACCGTGTAAAAAATATTATTAATAATTTCCTACTCATTTTTGTCTGATAGATTTGAATAGATTAATGGTGTTTCTATGGATTTGAATAGATTAATGGTGTTTCTATGGATTAAAACCACTAGGAGTACTTCCTAAGTTTTCAGCGATTCTCTGTGTGATATTATTTGTAAATAATATAATCCAATAATTCTGGGATAAGAAGAAAAGGACAGAGATGGAGGAATGATTCAGTAAGCTTGTCATTAACTACAAAGACTCAATTATAATATTGCTCAGTCTGCAAATAAAATGTGCTGATTTGCCTTATCCTGATTTCTGTTTGAAAATCACTACCCACTGCCCAAGAGCTGCCAATCTCTGTTCAGAGAGGCCTAAAAGAAATGCCATCGAGTACTTACTTCGGCAGGACGGGATCTCACAGTATTTCCAATATATCCCATCCTCATGCTCTGCAATGTAGCACCAGGGGCTGACATCTCCATCAGGGTTCCTGAACGGGGAAAAATAGAGAGAGTGAGTGAAAAGTCATCACGTATTTTCAAAAAACACACAAAAATAAATGCTATTAAGCACTAGTGTCACATTTCTTTTCTCAAATGCTTATTGAATCTTGAGCCCGTTGGGTTATATACCAAGAAAACCGCAAAAGTGGTTATGAAATCCAGAAAACTTTGGTTATTACAGCACACGGCAAGCATGAAGCGCTAGCAATGTCTAAAACATAACTTCTTCTTTCTTTCATGTACAAGGTGGAGAGTTGTTCTGGGATAGTACTGAGAGAGAGGAAGATTTTCAGCCCCACATCCCACGTTCCTACAAGTCCTACACTCAATTTCTACCTCAGCTTTTCATACGTGTGACAACAAAACCACTTATCCAATAAAGTCTCCCAGGAAAGCCTGAGGTCTGTTCTTTCAGAGAATCACAGAACAACCAGGTTGGAAGGGACCCATCGGATCTTCTAGTCCAACCATTCCTATCTAAAGCTGAATAAAACTGTTCCGGTGATCTGATATATTGATGGTCAAGTCCTTATGTGTCTGTGATTCCCCTTTGCTGTGTGTAGCATCATTTACAAATACGCACCTAATTAATCATTAGGTGATTTAAAGTTATGGCTATGTCCACTTTGAAAAACTATTCACACTGAAATGATCCGTTTAAGAGAATAAACCGTTATCTGGGACAAGGAAAGCCTAAGCCTGGCGCACTAGGAATTTAGGGTTAACGGCAGAGCTCCCAGAAGCTACAAAAGGCTGAAATCAAGGAAAGTTTGTACTGGAAATGAGGCAATTATCCTTGTTTTCACAGTTACAGGAAATTTTGGATTTACACCTGCGTGACAGCGAGGGGATGCCTGCAACTGGAGCGTGGTAATGGCACTCGGCACAGAAATGCCCTGGAACGCAAGGAAATCATTGAGGAACGTGATGAATGTCTTTAGAAATCTTTGCCTCCGATCTCAAAGCGCACACAGTGAGAAAACAATTGAATGTCTTTCAAAATCCCCATAAACTCCCCTCTGCACAGCTTCGTTATGGCTGAAATGAGGTTTAGTGGAACATTATGAGGCATTTCCATCCGAACTGCCCCTCGCAGTAAACACAATTCCAAGTAAGGACCACACACGGACAGATAAAATGCTTCTGGTTGATGCTTTAAGTGTAAAATTAGATTATTCACATGTTTTCCCAAAATTATTCAAACGTCCCTAAAGCTGAGCCTCAAAGCAATGCATTATGCATTTTAAAAGCCTTGTGAGATATATCTTGCCTCAGAGAAGGGAAGATCAACTTGCCCATTGTCACCAAGCAAATGAACGACAGAAAGAGCGAAAACAGCAGTATCTTCACTCACAAGGTCTCAGCAAGATCTGTGTGCTCAAGATACGCTCTGACCATCTTAAAGCGGGGACTTCCCAGGTTTTTTTAGCTTCGCAGAAAAAAAAAAAAACCTCTGGCCCAGGAATGTTCTCACAGGTTATGGAATGATGATCCTAGCTAACAGATGATTTTTATTTCACGCAAGTCCCTGCAGCCTGAGAACCATCCTGTGTTTGCTGGGGGAGGCCTGAGGGAGGCTGGGGTACAATGGTTTTGAGGGGAAGACAGTTCCTCCCGAGCCCATCTGATACGAGGCAGCTCGATGGGTGCATTTGTTTCCCAGGTCTTTTTCTAAAGAGAATGCCCAACTTCATATAAAGTAATTCTTGTAAGTGGTGTTTTCAATTTGCTCCTGTAAGAGGATGAACTGGTTCAAAAGAGAGTAAATCCAGAACCTGGGAATAATGCTTTCTCCTTCTACGGCTGCAGACGGAGCCCACTGGTCAAAGACACTGAGTAGTGTCATTCTGAACCACTGCTGCAGCCACTGGAAAAAATCCTGAGAAAATCTTTTTCTTCCCTGTCCTTCACTAATGTTTTTCATTGAGAAATATCCTCCTGAGTCACCAAATAGTCTGGAACTGCCACCAACTCCTTTCATCGATGCAGAATGGCACAAGGCCTCTTTTCTGTGCTTTCTTACCTTCTCTCGTTAACTGTCTGACTCTGTTGTATTTTCTTGAATGTTTCTTTCTGCCTAAATATGGAAAAGTTCTTGGATCAAAACCCAGGACCCTGTACTCACGGTACAGCAATTGTGCTGAACTCCTGCATATTAATTTTTCCCTAATTTATCCGGATTTATATTGCTCACGGTGAAATGATTTCAGCATGAGGGTGGCAAGCGTATAGCCTCTCCTCTCAAAAGCCTGTATCCTGCTAAGTGAAGGCAACTTGCAGGAGAACAGAGGTGTGGACTGAACCTTCTCACAAAGGAGACATCAAAGCTTTTCTTGCAACACCTCAGATAAACCAAAAGATTAAGACTATCTCTGCCCCTATTGCCCAGTAAGAGGCTCTGACTCATCTTTCGAGGCATCCTAGAGAGGTTGACGATCAGCACTCTTCACGGAATGTGTCTATCGGGTCATTCCCCACCTATTTCCCCAGCAAGCATAGATAGGCATAAAAACATACAGTGCTAACACCAGAAGAAGCCAAAGTCTGTTAGAAATTCACGGCTCTGACATTCTTCACTGTATGACAGGACGTTCCCTAGCTTTGTGTCTGCTGTTTAAAGCCACATGAAGGCACTGGAAGCAGCGATGCGAGATCTCTTACCTGCAGTAATTGTGGTCTCCAAGCCCTCCCTCCCCGTTGGGGTATTTCAGGGTATTGTAAGGATGCTCGAAGGTCTCGTTCCAGAAGAGACAGGGTTTCCCTGCGTGCTGGGAGGTCTGGTTCTGAGTGCCACGATAGTCGGCCCCGTTCGCTGTGTAACATTCTGGGAAGAAATGGAAACAGAAAAAGAGAAAGAACGTATGTCAGTTTAGTATTTGGTTGTTCTGCCCTTGCCGTCCCTCCCCATTCCCAAGAGACCGCATTTCCTTTCATTAACATGTTTCCTGCATTGTTTAGGCAACTAGAATCACAGTCTGGGATTTAGGTTTTTCCTCAAACAACCATTGAGGATATTACGCTTTCATTACTTTACTGAACAATGTATAAGACGATCGGGTCAGGAGAGCGGTTAATACAATTAATATGCATTTTCTGTATAAGTATACTACATTCTTTACTGCTTTCCCTGTGTTTCACCAATTAAGATGTATCTGCAACCTGTTAACTTTTCAAAAAAAATGAAATTAGATGCCACCACCCAGCGTGCTGCCCAGTCTCCCAGGCCAGCTTAACTCAAGTTGTGGCTACCCCTACTCTTGAAAGCAAAAGATTTTGTACCTGTGGGTCTTGCAAACACTTACATTCTGATTTAGAAAAAAATCTTAGGCATTTTTTTTTCCTCTGGCCTGAATTGCCTTGGAAAGGAAGCTCCTTCAGCAGAGTATAGTCACAACACTAATCGACTACTAACGCACTTACACTTGCAGATTAAAACTACATGTGCTTCGCTCATTTTCTCCTGTTTAAGTTTGCTTTCCTGGCTTCCTAATACTCAGCAAGTTAGAAATAAAGGAGAGGATGATTTCTCCAGACATTAATTCCCCTATTCCCTTCCCAGCTGAGCTATGAGCCTCGTGCTGCTGGACTTTGTTGCATCTTACCCGTCACACCTTCTGATCACAAACATTCAACCATTATGGTTGGACTTGATGATCCGATGGGTCTCTTCCAACCTGGTGATTCTATGATTCTATTCATATGCATGAACAACTTTATCTTTACTAAAAACATGAACCACTTTTGAGTCAGTTACACACTGTGAGGGTGACAGAGCACGGGACCAGTTTGCCCAGCGAGGCTGTGGAATCTCCATCCTTGGAGATATTAGAGAGTCATCTGGACGTGGTCCCAGGCAACCAGCTTCAGGAGATCTTGCTTGGGCAGAAGAGTGGAGCAAGATGACCTCAACCACTCTGTGGCCATCTTAGAATCATAGAACAACCAGGTTGGAAGAGACCCATCGGATCATCGTGTCCAACCATTCCTGTCAAACCTCTCCTAGCGACAGACATTATAATTAACACACCATAAAAAGTCCACCCTTTTTGTAATTAATACTTGATAACATTTATCATCCATGCATTTATTTAAAAAACAGTATTAAAATACACCAGCGCGTGACAGAACTAAACCTGCTGCAAACATTTCTTTGTACTGAGCAGCGTTACTGGGGAACGTCACAAATGTTTCTCACTAGCTGCCAGCTGCACAACCTCCTGCTTTATCTGATCACATTCCCCGTAGGAACCGCAGCTGCAGAGATGTTCTGCTGCCCCGAGGGAGCGGGGAGGCCTCTGAAGCGGAGCGCGCTCAGCTCAGGTGTCTCTGCAAAGACACACTTCACAAAACAAGGCCAGAAAGACCTGTGGGGCTGCAACTGGAAGAGTAAAAACAAAAAAAAAAAACACCTCACCCCCAGCTTAATCCCAATATTAAGAGCACACCTTTTTTGTATTTAGAAATACTGTGGGAGAGGAGAAGATGTATCATTAAAACCATGCCTTTGAAATGAGTTTGGTCGGGACCCACAAATATCTGAATGGTGCAATTATAATGATTACTTCACAGTTTTATTACACAGCAGATGAAAGCTGGTGCGTTTGTGCCTTCGCTGCGCGTTTTCAAGCCGAGGCAAGTTGGGATTGCTATTAAATGGAATTTTGTTGCTGAAGGCATAGAGCAGAGGTGTCTGCACGGCGCTAATGTATGCTGCTATCATCCCTGGACACACAGCTATCTGATCGAACAAAAACAAGTTTCAAGTCACTACTCCTCCTTCCTGTAATTTATCCGACTGCCTGAGCCGTGCAGGTGAGCTTGAAAAGGCTCACGTTTACTTGAAAAGGCAAATTGGACTTTCCAAGACTGAGGCCACCACGGATCTTTGCATAAACACACGGGAAAAAAAAAAAAAAAACCTTTAAACCACCACAGTGTTGGAACTTTCTTCTATATCTCTCTGGCTTCGCAGTTAAAGCTTTTCTACGTCGTAACTGAAAAATAGAAGCTGATGAACTTGGCAGAAAGAGAGGAAAACATAATCAAGGCAGTTAAACAGAACCCCAAGCGGTATAAAGAAGCAGTTGTAGAAGTGATAAGTGCACCCAGAAAGGATGACTGCTGTAGCTCACTGCTATCACTTTTTCTTTTTTTTTTTTTTTTTTTTGCTCCTCACTTCTAAATGAGAAGCAATCTGTACAAACACCTCCCCAGAAATGTGAGGAATGCCACAATACCTGAATGGAACCTGGCACACGGACTGACTGGAGCTACCACCAGCGCTTGAGGAGCTGCTGAGGCTGGTTTGAGCTTTCACTGGCAGGAGCAACTGCCTTGTATTTCCACGTCAGCTTTTTGGTTTTAATAGATTTTCTTCAAACTCCATTGCACCGATACTTTAAGGACGTTACATGAAAGGAGAAGCCGGAGCTCTCTCCCTTCCTCTTAGCAGCAGTTTTTGTTGCCAAGACAATCGGTAGCTGTGACGGTGCCTCCTGTGTTCTTGTGCACCAAGAGAGTCGGGAGACATGAGCTCCGCTGGCACCGAGATCGGGAAGGGAGACAGCAAGGTGACACGTAAAATCATCAATTACCCCAGAGAAGCTGAAATTCAAACTCTCTGTTACGGAATTTAGCAGCTGTTATCGAGGGAATTACACACCTTCCTACGTGACAAGGAAATTTTCACTCATAACAACTTGGCCACAGCGTTTGACTGTAATCATTTCAAGTAAATATTGGTGTTTAAAAATCGGGTCCCTGGTCCTACGTTCTTTTACCTTGAACAACCAAGCTTTGTCATCAGCTACAATATATTTTGTGCAGCTTCCCATACAATTCCTAGTAACACGGCTACAAATCTCTCAGTGGATTCCATATCTGGGCAGTAAACAGCTGAATTCTATTTGTCGCACATAGCGATTTCGCCATATTTTGCTGCACGACAGCCAAGACGTTAGTGATCTCACTGAAAATTACTATTCCCAACGTGCCGAAGGTGCAGAGGGAACGTTCCATCTGCAGACACACCACTACCCTCTCCATTTCAAACCCGTACGCTGCACTTTTAAGTCCTAAGAGATCCTGAAGAAAGGGAGGTGAAAACTCCGACCTTTTCACCTTGTGCCACCAGTGCAGTAACTCTGGAAAGATGAGCTAAAAGAGGTGAACCTCAAAACTAATTCAGTTTAAATCATCCTGTCAATCATAAACCAATATTAAACCGGAGAAAGCTGCGACCATTCAAATCTTGATGTCTACAACCTCCTCGTATTTCTAGGATCTCAGTCAGCTGAGTCTCATAGAATCACAGAACAACCAGGTTGGAAGGGACCCATCGGATCTTCTAGTCCAACCATTCCTATCAAACACTAAACCAAGTCCCTCAGGACCTCATCCACCCGTCCCTTAAACACCTCCAGGGAAGGTGACTCAACCACCTCCCTGGGCAGCCTAGTCCTATGTCTGTCTCAGACACAGTCAAGTCCATGATCACAATCGATGTCTGTGATGGTTTCACTCTAACGACCTAACAGCCCCGTGGCTCCTCCTCTTCCCCAGGGAGGTCTGCAAACAGATTTTAGTGGAGACAGAACCACCACAGCGGGTCTAGCCATGAAAAGCTGGAAGGTCCTAGCACATCCCATTAGGATAAGTGCTTATAAGCCTTAGTGGGAAACCAGGCAGCAGCACCTTGTCAGGGCTTATTTGTTTCCAACACATCAGGTGCCCTGGTTGACAGAAAACTCACTCTTCAACTGAATACCGAGACAGGAAAAGCACGTCCCGAGTGGCAACCACGAGACAGGAAAAGCAGCAAACCAGCCTGGGGATGGTTGTCCACTCCGAGCGAGCGCTCAGTGTGCGATACAGGTTCACAATTAGTTTTATTCGAGCCAGATCAACATTTGGAAGATCAAACAGCAGCTGTAGTAGAAATTTTTTCCATCTGTCTCAGTTTCTTCTTCGATGTAGGGACCGTACAATGCTCATTGATGCCTTTGTTACCCTGGGACTGCCTGCGCTCCACATGGGCGCCGCTTCAGGATCATTTGAAAAATTAAGGTAGTGCAGAACGCAACAGACTTTCTTCCCGAGTGAAGCGCTGACATCACTTGGCGCGTTGGCTTCCAATGATTTGCTAAGATGGACTTCAAAAAATATCGGCTGTAACCTCTGCAGCCTTTACTGGCGAGAGCCCCAGTTACCTGAGAAACTCTCCTTCTGTGTCACAGAGCCACAGGCAGAAAGAATACAAGCTGCTGAATTTCGTCTGCTGGCTTTCTGTACAAATGAAATGAGGAGCAAAGAGAGCAGCTATCTGCTTCTCACACTCTTCCTCTTTTGGCTGACAAGTGAAAAATCTTGTAAATCCGAGCATTCTCCAAAAATCCATCTTTCTCAAAGCTGTGTATGCAGAGACAGGCTGAGGTGGTGGAGGTCTCAGGCTGGTTTAAAGGGATTTCTTAAAGTGCTCTAAGTTTGGGGTGTGAACCTACCTTTTGAGACTGACAACTCAGAATTACAAACTTGTTACTATTTCACTGAAAAAAAAGTCCGAAGTTACTTGCTTTATTTGTTTGCTTTGAGTTCTGGAAGCTACCTGGAGTGCTGCCTGGCAAGACTAACGGTTGGCAACAAACAGAAACCAGCCAGGAGTGACCCCATCACCTCCTGCCCAACAAGAAGCAAGGGTTTCCTTTAGAAGTCTGCAGGCTAATTAAAAACAAGTGAAAGTGGCTGCTAGTTCGTTCTTGGGTTTCATGAGGGCACTGCGACAGCCAGAACCTCAAACGTTCTGTAAGGATGGACTCAGAAATAAAGGTTCCTGGAATTCACACGCTGCAAGTGCCTGCTCAGCTCTCACCGTTCTCTTCTCACAGCCTTTCAGGGGAGTCAGAAACACGTTTACACAGAACGTAAGGATACGGAACCAAGGGTGTCAGCTCCTAGATGCAAGTGCCCGGCACAGTGTTCTGAGCCATTAAGCCGTTTCCCTCCTACCTCTAGGGATCTCCTCGCTCTGGCTGGAGATGGCAATTGAAGCTCTCCTCCTTAAATGCAAGCACAGTATCTAGGTGCAGATGGCAACAGTTACAGGCACTAACCAGATGCTGCAGCCTCTAATTTGATTGAAAGGGTATAATTAGACAGCAGAAACACTTCAATGAGAGAGTAACGCACAGAGGAAAGGACAGAAACCACTTAAGTGATGCCAAGATACCCCGGCAGTAAGGGAGGCCGGGGCCCGCGGGTGGAAGGGGCAGAACACCCAATTACCTTCGTCAGATGAGACCGTTTTTTGTTTCCCTGTGGATGCGAAGAGGGATTCTATTATCATAGGTTGCCACAGTTCTTCATGTGGGAACACTGATTAAAACCAGAAGAAGCTTCAGGAGATCAAAGAGGCAAATATGGCTTCTGTGGTCATTATTAAAAATATTTTTAGCAGGGCAATGGTTTTCTTTGAAGCCGCAGTTTTATCGATGGAGCACAGAGTCATTTACATCCCGGCACACGAGCGGCCAGAAACAATAACCTCATCCCTGTGACGTAGCCAGGCAAACAAACGCACCGGGGAAGCACTGGGCTGGCTCAGACCTCCCCGAGTCAAACGCTGGGAAGGGCTTTTACGTTTCCCTGCTTCACGGTGCCAATCAATGCGCTCACCACGAGAGCCCTTACCAAAGCTACGGGCTGGGGAGCACATACTCCAGCAGCAGAAAACCCGCAACACAACAATTGATATGAACGGAAGAAAAAACACTCAGGGAAGAACAATCTCTATCTGAAAGTTTTAGGAGGAAGTTTTTCACGGAAAGGGTCATTGGGCATTGGAACAGGCTGCCCAGGGAGGTGGTTGAGTCACCTTCCCTGGAGGTGTTTAAGGCACAGGTAGATGAGGTGCTGAGGGACATGGGTTAGTGTTTGATAGGAATGGTTGGACTCGATGATCCGATGGGTCTTGTCCAACCTGGTGGTTCTATGATATCACAATTTTCCAAACCGCTAGCAAATAACTCCCTATTTGAGGTACTGAGGGACGTGGTTTAGAGACTGGTAGGAATGGTTGGACTCGATGATCCGGTGGGTCTCTTCCAACCTGGTGATTCTATGATTTGGCAAAGCAGCTGGTTAAGTTCTGACGTGATGCTGTGAGGACGCTTGGCAAGTTGAGCATCCCTCTTTGGCAGCGTCGGGGCCCTCTACACGCACATTATAAACCATCCCTCTGTCATTCTACACATCCACACACACATATTGGTTTTGAAGTCCTGAAACACAACCATTTTCATAGAATCATAGAGTTTTTGCTGGTCAGAACTAGAGTCTTATTCAGCACTGATCCAAACCAGAGAGTCCGCAATAGGTTGGAAGCAAGCGAATCAGAACACAAGCCCAACAGGCAGGTACCGTTATTGCTGACGCTCAGGGGTATGGATTTTGTACCTCTTTCCTTTTACCCACACAAGACAAACACGCTATACGAGCCACAGCTCTGCAGCTGCCGTCTGCTTCTCAGCCGCAAGACGCGCACACACACACACTTGCTCGTCTTGTGATTCTTTACCACTGGACGTAAGAATGCATGATGTGGCCCCATAAGAATTCCTCTGCCTTAATACACCCATTTGTTTTCCTTCTTTGTGAAGCCTTAAAACGGTTGTTCCACGGCCAAGCGTGGCAGACTCGATCCCTTCCGAAACCCTATCGGGAAGGGCCGCGGCCCCTGTGTGGACGGCAGGAGCAGGCCCTTGCACAACCATTCTGGTGTGATATGTCGGGGAATGCCGAGTTTGCAGCTGGCAGCATGTAATCCCTGCCTCCCTCCCCGTTCTCCGGCACCATCCTGCCTAAACCATTCACATAACTCTGGATTTTGAGCTATGCTCTATGCGTGTACAAGCATGATACACTGAAGCATCTGACAAACTATTTCATTTTCTGTCTGGTTAGAAGCGCTGTCTTTTTTTTTTTTTTTTTGAGTATTGCCGTGATGATTGCTTGAGGCACATCAAGTAGAGCTGCTTCTCTGAACCAGCAAGACACAGGCAGAAGAAGATGACGAGAGGCAGAAGGTCTCTGAGAGAAAGCTGAAAGGGAAAAGGAAAGTTCAAAGGAAAGACTCAGCTAGGAAGAAAAGTGAGGACAAGGTGATCCAGTACTGCTAAATGGAAAGAAAACAGAGAACAGAATCATAGAATCATAGAACAACCAGGTTGGAAGAGACCAACCGGATCATCAAGTCCAACCGTTCCTATCAAACACTAAACCGTGTCCCTCAGCACCTCAAAGGAGGAAGAGACTGATAACCATACAAGCTTCTGGTGGGAAAATTAAATGAACGCTAAAAATACAGAAACTAGCAGTGAGAACTTGCTGCCCCGAGTGTATAAAATAACATTTGTTCGCTGAAACTAACACTTGCCAAAGGCATCTCCATCTCTTTAGCCTTGTAATACAAAACTCACCAGATTTAGACAGCCCTTTAATGCTGGGCGCTCCATCCACCCATCTCTTGTTACCGATTCACTTGAGAAACGTGGTACGACTGAAATCTGAATGCTGCACATGTCAGTCTTCAGATTAATAGAAACTCTTAGACACCGTCCAGCAAAGCAGAAACATTCAGTAAGAAGTATCAGAGCACAGCACTGTGTGCTAAACCAATTCATAGAATCAGGGTCGGAAGGGACCCATCGGATCTTCTAGTCCAACCATTCCTATCAAACATTAAACCAAGTCCCTCAGGACCTCATCCACCCGTCCCTTAAACACCTCCAGGGAAGGGGAATCAACCACCTCCCTGGGCAGCCTATTTCAATGCCCAATGACCCTCTGTGTGAAAAACCTCCTCCTAATCTCCAGCCTAAATCTCCCCTGGTGGAGCTTGAGGCCATTCCCTCTTGTCCTGTCCCTTGGGAGAAGAGCCCAGCTCCCTCCTCTCTACAACCTCCTCTCAGGTAGTTGGAGAGAATAATGAGGTCTCCTCTCAGCCTCCTCTTCTCCAGGATAAACCCCCCCAGCTCTCTCAGCCGCTCCTCATAGGGCCTGTTCTCCAGCCCCTTCACCAGCCTCATCGCTCTTCTCTGGACTTGCTCTGTTAAACCTGCTCTGGACTTGCTCTGTTAAACCCGCTCTGGTTTCGGAGTGTGAGTCCCATCTCATCAGGCAATCACTGAAGTTAAAGCTTGTCTCCTACCTCAGCAAACCAGGGGGTGACAGTCTGTACTCTGACAGCATTTTACTTACCAAGACGTGCAGCTGATAAGGAAGGAGGAGGCATTAAAAACACACGCGGGACAAAGTGCCTTATAAAACGTAAAATCAATCATGCCATCTCCAAGTGCAACTGGCCCCAGCCGATCACCCTGTGGGATTAATGGTCAGGAGGCAAAGCCCAGGTTGCCCAGACTGGCAGCTCTGCAGATTTTGTACCTGCCCCAGGTGTTCCTTGTTGAAGGTCTTTAGGCTCTTTAGCAGAGGACACACAGGTGGTGGTGCTCACCTGAGCCCCTCTCCTCAGGCAGAGGCACTCTCTGCCCTCCCCTCCTCCTGCCCAGCGGCTCCCGCAGGCTCTGCCTCACCGGCAGCCCATGAATCGCAGGTGCGGAGACAGGTCGAGCCCTCTCGACAGCCCCTGAACCAGTCAGGCTGCGAGGGACAGGGCCACACGCAGGGGGCTGTGCTCAGAAACCTCACAAAAAGCCATTCTTCAACTTACGCAGGGGGAAGCGCATGTGCTGCACCCGACGGGCCCTGACGGTGCCAGGGACGGACTGTCACGCGTGCTCCGGAGATGTCCCTCTCTGGGCAGCTCTCCGCACGCTCGTCTGAAAACTCGCATGTTTTACTCGCTTCAGGTAACTTCTGAGTCACTGTCAAGTTTACCTCCCGAGTTCTCTTTCTGGTGAAAGGCTTCCAACCCCCTCCCAAAGCCAGTGCCTACTTTTTAAATCTATTTAAGTGCCTCCACAAAAACCAGATGAGCAATTTTCCCTGCGTGGCCGTAGGAAGCAGCACAAACTCTTATGGTATAAAGCATAAGGACGTCTAGAAGCCGGGATGTGAACCCAGGAGGGCTCTGCACCTGATGGCCTCACCCAGCGACGCTTGCCTGGGGAGAAGCAGGGGGACTCCAAAGCATCGGGAACAAGGGCCACAGGGACAAAACGGGGCAGAGAATCCCTGGGCAGGTAGGGAAGCTTCCAGCTTCCCCACAGAATCACAGAATCAGAGAACAACCAGGTCGGAAGGGACCCATTGGATCTTCTAGTCCAACCATTCCTATCTAACACTAAACCAAGTCCCTCAGGACCTCATCAACCTGTGCCTTAAACACCTCCAGGGAAGGGGAATCAACCACCTCCCTGGGCAGCCTGTTCCAATGCCCAATGACCCTCTGTGTGAAAAACTTCCTCCTAATCTCCAGCCTAAATCTCCCCTGGAGGAGCTTGAGGCCATTCCCTCTTGTCCTGTCCCCTGTCCCTTGGGAGAAGAGCCCAGCTCCCTCCTCTCTACAACCTCCTTTCAGGTACTTGTAGAGAGTAATGAGGTCTCCTCTCAGCCTCCTCTTCTCCAGGATAAACCCCCCCAGCTCTCTCAGCTGCTCCTCGTAGGTTCTGTTCTCCAGCCCCTTCACCAGCTTCGTGGCTCTTCTCTGGACTCTCTCCAGAGCCTCAACATCCTTCTTGTGCTGAGGGGCCCACAACTGAACACAGGATTCAAGGAGCAGCCTCACCAGTGCTGAGTACAGAGGGAGAATCACCTCCCTGGCCCTGCTGGTCACACTGTCTCTGATCCAAGCCAAGATGCCCTTGGCCTTGTTGGCCCCCTGGGCACACTGCTGGCTCACGGTCAGTCGGCTGTCGACCAACCCCCCCAGGTCCCTCTCCTCCTCCCTGACGCTGCCACCGGCGGCTCTGCCTGCACCTGCCCAGGGCCCCTCTGCAGCCGCTCCCCTCCAGCTGCCCCGAACCCGCACTGGCCCCGCGGAGCTCCGCTCCCTCTGTACCTTCTTCGCAGCTCCAGCGCACGTCCATCGCCGCAGCGAATTCACAGCCACGAGCCCCGCACCGACCCACCTAAAAGTGTCTGCAGCTCCGAGCCCCGCACCGACCCAGCTGAGAGATTGCAGCCCCGAGCCCCGCACCGACCCACCTAAGTGTGTGCAGCTCTGAGCCCCGCACCGACCCAGCTGAATGCTCGCAGCCCCCACACTTTTTGCTAGGAACGGTTGGACTAGAAGATCCGATGGGTCCCTTCCATGTTCTTCTCTGCTTGTTCTCTGATTCTATGAGACCCGCACCGGGTTCACAGCCCCGAGCCCCGCACTGACCTAGCTGAACGCTCACAGCCCCTAGACCCGCACCGACCCGGCTGAGCGTTCGCAGCCCTGAGCCCACGCACCGGGTTCACAGCCCCAGGACCCGCACCGACCCAGCTGAGCGTTTGCAACCCCGAGCCCCGCACCGGGTTCGCAGCCCCCATCCCGCAGCGGCCGTGCTGGACTCCAACCCCTCTGCGCGCTCTCAGCCCCAGCCTCAGCCCCAGTCTCAGCCCCGAGCCCCGCACCGACCCGGCCGAGCGCTCGCTGCCCCGAGCCCCCGCACCCGGTCGGCAGCCCCGATCCCGCAGCGGCCCCGCGGAGCTCTAGTCCCTTGGCAGCCCCGAGCCCCGCAGTCACCCGGCTGTGCGTTCTCAGCCCCGAGTCCCGCACCGGGTTCGCAGCCCCGAGACCCCGCACCGACCCGGCTGAACGCTCGCGGCCCCGAACCCCCGCACCCGGTTCGCAGCCCCGATCCCGCAGCGGCCCCGCGGAGCTCGAGTCCGTCGGCAGCCCCGAGTGAGTCCCGCAGGCTGTTGTGCAGCCCCGAGTGAGTCCCGCAGCCCGCGTGCAGCCCCGAGCCCGAGGCTCGCGAAGCCGCCGGCGACTCGTGGGGCCCTCGGTCCCCGCGCTCGCTCACTCACCCGAGAGCCCCGGGTCGGCCAGGGCCAGCCCGGCCAGGGCGAGCAGGGCGGCGAGGGCGCGGGGCTCCATGCGGAGGGCGCGGGGCTCGGAGCGGCCAGCGGCACGGCCGTGGCAGATGAGGGATCCTATTACCAGCCATGTGACAGGAAAGGAGACGGACCCGCCGGGCGACCTGCCGCGCCCCGCACCGCCCCGCACCGCCCCGCACCGCCCCCGGCCCCGCAGCGCTCCCCGGCACCACAACCGTCACAGAACCACACGACAACCACGTTGGAAGAGACACATCGGATCATCGAGTCCAACCATTCCCATCAGACACTAACCCGTGTCCCTCAGCACCTCGTCCACCCGCAACATAAACACCTCCGGGGAAGGGGAATCAACCCCCAACCTGGGCAGCCTAGTCCGATGCCCAATGACCCTTTCTACCCCAGCAGCCCCAGCCCCGCAGGAGCCCCAGCACCCCCTACACCCCCAGCCCCGCATGGCTCCAGCACTCCCCAGCACCCCCGGGGCTCTGCATCACCCCGGTCACCCCCAGCCCCGCATCACCCCAGCCCCCGCAGGAGTTCCACAGCACCCCTGGCAACCCCCGCACCCCAAGCCTCGTATCGCCCCAGTGCTCCCCAGCCCCACAGGAGATGCAGCAGCCCCGCACTCCCAGCCCCACATCACTCCCCAGCGCTCCCCAGCCCCGCAAAAGCCCCAGTATCCCCAGCCCCACAGGAGCCTCAGCACCAAAACACCCCCAGCCCCTGCAGAAGCCCCAGCACTCACAGCACCCCAGCCTCCTCAGCCCCTGCTGAAGTTCCCCACAACCTCAGGCCCCCAAGCCCCACATCACTCCAGCGCTCCCCAGCACCCCCAGCCCCGCAAAAGCCCCAGTACCCCCAGCCCCACAGGAGCCTCAGCACTGAAACACCCCCAGCTCCCGCGCTTGCAGCACCCCAGCCTCCTCAGCCCCTGCAGGAGTTCCCCAGCAGCCTAGCCCCCCAGCCCTGCATACCTACAGCGCTCCCCAGCCCCCACAGGAGCCCCCAGCCCCTCATCGCTCCAGCACCTCCAGCCCCACATCACCCCAGCACCCCCTGGCCCCACAGGAGCCCCCACAGGAGCCCCTCAGCATCCCTCAAGCCCCACAGGAGACACCCCATTCCCAAAGGACCCCATCCAAGCGCTGGAGACCAGGGGCATCCACAGGGCCACCCAAGCACTGGGGGACAGGGGATGCCAAGGGGCACACGCACATCCAGGCGCTGGGAGTTCCCAGCTCGAGCGACTGACATAAACGCTGCTGGTGCCCCTTGACGAGTCTCCGTGGTGCACACAGCACTTCCCTGCGCTACGAGCTGTCCAACAGCACATCAGGTATGATTGCTTGATTGCTTTCTGATGGAACGACCCACAAAGTTCTCCTCTCCGAAAACCAGGACGTCACCAACAGCACATCAGGTATGATTGCTTGATTGCTTTCTGATGGAATGACCCACAAACTTCTCTCCGAGAACCAGGATTCTCCCTCTGTACTCAGCACTGGTGAGGCCGCTCCTTGAATCCTGTGTTCAGTTCTGGGCCCCTCAGCACAAGAAGGATGTTGAGGCTCTGGAGCGAGTCCAGAGAAGAGCCACGAAGCTGGTGAAGGGGCTGAAGAACAGGCTCTATGAGGAGCGGCTGAGAGAGCTGGGGGGGTTTAGCCTAGAGAAGAGGAGGCTGAGAGGAGACCTCATTGCTCTCTACAACTACCTGAAAGGAGGTTGTGGAGAGGAGGGAGCTGGGCTCTTCTCCCAAGGGACAGGGGACAGGACAAGAGGGAATGGCCTCAAGCTCCACCAGGGGAGATTTAGGCTGGAGATTAGGAGGAAGTTTTTCACAGAAAGGGTCATTGGGCATTGGAATAGGCTGCCCAGGGAGGTGGTTGATTCCCTTTCCCTGGAGGTGTTTAAGGCACAGGTGGATGAGGTCTTGAGGGACTTGGTTTAGCGTTTGATAGGAATGGTTGGACTAGAAGATCCGATGGGTCCCTTCCAACCTGGTTGTTGTATGATTCTTTGATTCTATGATTCTACCCACCCGCCCAACTTCGACTCCATTCTATCTGCCATTCCGCTCCCTAAGGACACTGGGACAGGGAAGGCTTACAAATTGTTAGCTCTCCATTGATAAGGAAGTTCACAAGATCAACCTTATCTACCTTTACAAGGCCAGCTCGGTCTTCCAGCACTCCCAGGCAAACCCCCTGGTTCATTCTGCTCCTTGCTTTCTCCATAGATGAGCTGCACACACACCGATACAGCAGCAGTTGCACCTTTTCTGTAATTAACCCAGAGCCCACTGCTAACGGGCAGCCAGCCCGAGGCCAACGATCGTTCCCCAGTCTTCTGCCAGAGTTCTTTTTACATGATATTTTCTTTCTATCGTCCTGCATTGTTTGTATTTCAGTTTACTGCGTTCAGCATTTTCTTCTCGTTCCACAATTTTCTGCTTGGGGTTTGCGGTCTCTGTTTACAAACAACAGCAATGGCAGCACCAACAGCACCTAATAAATAATGAGTCATTTCAGACTTCCCAATACAGACTTACAAACAACAGCAATGGCAGCACCAACAGCACCTAATAAATAATGAGTCATTTCAGACTTCCCAATACTTTCTTTCCATTTGTCTCGTTCCCTTTGGAACATGCAATCTGTCCTGTTTCGTTAAGTTTTCCTGTACATTTGATATAGTCTGTCCTTACTTTTTGAAACCACCATATATACCTGTCGTTCCTGAATTAAAGCCTCAGAAATCCAGACCCAACAACTTGCAAAAGGGATTCTTTCCCCACTGCAAAGAGCTCTGCAATGCACTTCACAAACTCCTTGGGATGAAGGGAAAAGCCAGTGGTGATTTTTCTCGGTAAAGGGATTCTGCACAAGGTCAGTGGCTCAGCAATCACTTTTTAATGAAGAGAACGAAACTCACTGCCATAGAGCTAAGTATTCCAAAAGAAGCAGTATGTGTGGGGCTGGAACACTGCACAGGGTGTTTTTTTTCTCATGCAGGTGGACTCTAATTGGACGGTTGAATGAAGATGGATTTTAAAAAGAATCATTATAAGCTGGAAGGAAAACCTCCGGGGTGCTTCCCCCCCATTTGGGTGTCTTTAAAATTAGGTCAGAACTGAAACAAAAATGCCATTTTGAGGTTGTTCTCAGAGACCTGACAAAGTGTGAGAATACGGTGCTTGAACATCTTCACTAGCTCTCCCTCCCTGCTAAAAAGCCACCCCAACAATCTGCAAATTCAACCTCGTTTGCCGCTAGTCCCACTTTCACATCTCTAAAGCAGCCTTACACGGCCCCAGCAAAGGGAACGGTTTCTCTGATCTTGGCTGGCAGAGGCCACCATGCTTTTCATTTCACCACCTTGCAAGGAAAAGACGAAAAGTGCAGAAAAAGGGTGAACTCTCCTGATTTTGTCAGAGCTTTGGCTGCGCTGGCAGAGATGGGACTGTCAGAGGACACTGATGCCCGTAACTCTGAGAGTGACGCTTCCAGCAGAATTCTCCGTCGCTTGTGTAGGCAGCGGGCTGAGCCCACCATGATGTAATCCCAGGAAGTTGGTTAGCGTTTCCCGTACTCATTATATCGGAAGCAGAAATCAAATGATAGTGTTCTATATAAAACCATTGTTTGCGTTTGGAAAGTCTGTCTGTGTGGCTGTGGACAATTTAATCCGCGGCTGCGCTTTTCCTGTATTTCATTAAAAAACTCTTCTGGAATTTCATTGTTCAGATACGACTGGAATCTCTGAAAGAAGTTTCTGTTTGCTTTCGCGTCTTTGGAAGAAAAGACAAAGAAAATGTTAAAAAAAAAAAAAAAAAAAACAAAAAAAAACCAACAGAAATAAAAGGGCTAGAGATGACTGCTAAAGTAGTCACCATAAGGTTATTGCTTAGGAAAGGTGAGAATATTGGGTGAGGTAGAATAGAAATGTTGCACCAATGCCTGAAGTACCAGTTCTGTGTAATTGCAGCCCCTGCTTCCCCCGAGGAAAGCTGCTTCTCCCCTGTCAGAGACTGCTGAAGATTCACAGGATTTCAGTTCCCACAAGAGTGACTGAAGGATATGTCACACTCCTTCTTTTTGAGGAACTTGTGATGAAGGGAGAGAATACTGCGAGTGCACTGTTATCCCTGTCAGTAACCAAGCTCTCTTTTCTGGTAAGATAGTCTGAATTTTAGGCACAAAAGGAGAAACTGGGCACAAGCCACTGGTTTGAAAACACTGATAGCGAAGGGTCTGGAGAGAAAGTTGAGGTTTGAGTACAAAAAGAAGATGGAGGAAAAAGGTCTGAGTGAGCAGGGAACTCCGATTCAGCGATAAACTCTGGACTTTGCAGTGGTTTTGTTTTTGCTAAGAGAGATATGTCATCAAAATATTAATGGACATATTTACAACTACCTAGCAACCCTCTCAACCAACCGAGAGGGAAAAGCATAAACCAAAACTGAGCACCTCGGTCTTCTGATTTCCTGCAGTTTTCATTCTAGGTACTGTGATTCCACCCCCTTCCACCAACCCTGGCTCACTGAATTGTGCGATTGTCTGAGAAACTGATCTGTCGCTTCCAGGACAGAAAGGTGGCTGGGGAAAGCGTGAAAATACAATCCTTACTTGTTTTGCTGTTTGTTTGTTCCATTGAGTCTTACCTCTCCTTTCTACACAAGAAAGCCAGACGGGCCAGGACTGCCAGACCAACTATTCCAAAGACAGAGCCGAGAATAATTACTTGTGTGATATCTGAAAAACAGAGACCAACCACAACAGAACAGGAAGGCGTTGATACGTTTCTTCGTATCTGTGAGAATGCAGCCACAGGCGATGGCTTTTAAATTGTAGATGTAGCATTAATTTTACTGTTCTTTGCGTTTGTGGAACAAACTGGTAGAGAAGGAGCTCAAGGAATTCCTGCGTTTGACAGGGAGGACAGGCGGAAGCTGCAGAAGCTGCTCTGACACAGAGAGGATGGTCAGTGGTTCATCTTCAGTCGACATGACGAATGTACAATGTTCATGTAGAACTGCCAATCCCAACAACTGATACATTTTCAAGCCTTTTTCCATACGGTTTGATTGCTTTAAAAATTTCCCCTATTTTGACATAATAATTTTGCATCTGCCGCTGACTGCTTAGTGCTTTATAGAATCGCAGAATCACCAGGTTGGAAGAGACCCACCGGATCATCGAGTCTAACCATTCCTATCAAAATTCTTTATGTAAAAGATCCATTCTTTATGTAAAAGAGAGCGGAGGTGGCTGGTCTGCAGTGGGCACAGTGAACTGCACCAGGCGGTTTGGACATGCTAAATGCATCAGTTTAATTCTGCACCTGCATAATGTGGACACGTGGAAGATGACAGAAATAAACTGGATATGAAACAGATTTTGAATAGCAAATCTCCTCTTGTTTTCTTATTCTACTAAAGAGTTGCAGGTTACTGGTTCTGCCAGTAGGACAGTGCCGGCAGGATGCTGTATGACTCTGGGGAGCAGCAGAAGCTGGAGAGATTAATACAGGTAAATATTTCATAATAACGTAAGAAGATTGGAGAAAGTTTAAGAAATGCAGCATCTGTCTGGGAGACACAATGCTTCCTGAACTTTGTATTCTTTAAGGGAAATACCTGCTGGAGTACTGGGGCTGAACAATTGCAGGTCCTAGTGCCGGTGACCTTTGTGCCAGGTTCAGTGTCAAACCGAGCGTAGTTCCCTGGCTCTGAGGCACTGGCGTGTCCTAAGGGTGAAGCAGATGTGTGGACAGGGAGCACTGAGCCTGTTTGGAGGCAGGTGAGCAGTGATGCACCTGAGATCTAGTGTCTCTGGGCTGCATTTCTGCCTGCCCTCCCTTCTCTCCCTTCCTTCTGCCTGCAGGAGGCGGTGGCAGAGCCATGCACCAGACACTGCTGTCATCCTAGGATAGATAATTTGGTTTCTACTTTGTTTTATAGCAAAATTTAAGGAAAGAAGTGAGATACATAAACTGTTTGACAGGCATTGGTGCTTCATCCAGCAACTTGTGTTGCTCAAGAACTTCTCTGTGCCATCCGCACACGTTCCAGGCAGGGACCCTCTCTGCCAGGGGATGAGAACACACCATTGGCCTCACTAGGCTGGCCCGGTGGGGATTTGCCTCTATTATTAAATCTTTGTATTTCATTTATAATCTCAAGCTATATTTCTTGATTCTAGTAGACTTTGCAGCCAGTCTCCTGGGAACAATACGCAAAGAACATTTCTGTAAGACCTAATGTTTTCTGGCATTCTCATCTGAAAAAAAGTGCAGAAGACTAATGAGATTTCTGACAACTTTCCAAAAAGAAGTGTATTTACCCAGAGCCTGAGCCTGGAAAACGAAACCTAAAAGTGAGAAGAGGACAGGGGAAGAAAAGGAAAAAAACATAAGAGAGACAAAACCAAATTATTGCATGTCAGAAACAGACTGTTTTATATACATTGCTAAGATTTTATACTTTTTAGCTTCATTTTACGTCTGATTTCACTAGATTCTCCTTTTTGCTTCTGCTGGATGGTTTCTTTTCTATCCTCTAAGTGATATTCTGCAAAGGGAGGTTGCTGTGGTACTGGCAAGGATTGCAGTGGGATTGTAATTAGAAGCATAGCAAAATAATTATTAGCAGAAGATTTCCATGGCAACTTTAATTCAAGGAAGCAAAACTCAACAGCAACACCATGCAGGCCCAACAGTATCATTTGCATTCGAAATTTCAAATTTCAAATAGGGAAACGGATTTCGCAAGATAACTGGCGTTTGGTTTCCTTGTTTCCATCTCTCTTCCTATCCAGTTGTCACAGTCCCCAGGCCTTGATTTTAACTGTTTGAGCTTTTGAAAAGCAGAATCATAGAATCATAGAACAATCAGGTTGGAAGGGACCCATCGGATCATCGAGTCCGAAGCATATAGAAACATTCAGTTTAACATTCAGTTAACTGGAAGTTAAACTGTGACCGTTAATCACATCAGCCAGGTCAGTGCTCACCCGCTCAAGTGCCCCAAACTCTGGGAGTTAGACATAAGTGAAAGGAACTTTGACGGTTTTGCCTATATTTTCTGGAAAGTCTTGGACCTGTCAATAAAATAACCTTCTTGGACAGAGACTGACACCCAGCAGCATATCTTATGATGCAAAAGGAAGAAGAAGGTTCGATATGAAAGCCGTTATTAGGGCACAGCAGTAAAAATCCCTAAAAGAATGAAGAGCTGTGTATGCAATTTATATTTCATATTGTCTCGACCAGGTGTCAGTGTTGTCAGCATCCTGCTGCATTTCCATACTCCTGCTTCCTGAGGCTGGTAAAACCAATCGGTTTTGGCTCACATTACAATGAACTACAACCCCAAATATTAAATAGTAAGGAAGGTCTTCATTACGATCAGATCCATAAATTTCTTTCACACCTTGTTGCTCTTTGTCATCTTTCAGGAAGCCATGTGCTGAAAAACATTGTGGTTTTTGTTTGCTTATCCACAAAGCTGCGGCCTGACTCCCTCGTTCTGAATGCAGTTAATCCCCGCGTGTCTTCCAGCTCCTTCCCTCCAGTCCCTGAGGGCTGGCGTTGTGCCTCCCTTTCTCTAGTGTAAATGTCAGCATCCAGTTTGCTTATTGAGCCTGACTGGCTCCTGTCCAGTACGTATGTGGTCGATGGCAGCAATGGAAAAACGTTCTTAGCTTTCAGCTTGGCAAAACGTTTTGCCACTGACTTTTCAAGGTCTGGCCTCGCTTTGTAAAGATTTCATTCTCCTCAGACTCCTGACAGACGATCTCCTACTACTGCAAAGCACGAAGCACGTTCTATTGTCTGCTAAACTTCTGACTCATATTTTCAACAGTTAACTAAAGTACTCCATACGCTCTGACCTATCATATTAGTAGAAACATTTTGAGATACCTCTAGTTTCATTCTTTCCAAACCAGCTTCACTACTGTGAACACAACCGGGTGCATCTTGATTGCTAACAATGGCTTCTCCAAGAAAACCTTCTGTAAACATTCACTCCTCTATTTAAAATTAAGCAACAATCCCCGTTTCGTATGTGCAAATGTCCCATAACTACTTGTTGTGCTGCAGTTCACAGAGAGCTGCCCGAGCCCACTGCCTCCCACCTCTCAGCTCTCACTAAACCTGCAGAACCACATCGGACATAAACAAGCGACCGGTTCAGGGCTGCGGATGCTTGAGAACCGTGTCGGCTGTCCAAGAATTTACTGCTCATGTGCTGTGCACTTTACACATTTCTTTGGAAGGTGTTTAGAGTGGAGAATCTGTTCATAAGGAATTATTTGATGGGTACTTTCCAGGACAATTAAGTCGGCACTGAAGTGCTTCGATGTGCCGTGTGGCCTTGCCTCACCCTGGTGCTTTGAAACATTGCCACCTCCAGGACACTTGGAGTGTAGGAGGTGTAGGAAGAAATCAGACTTGGAACTGTTAAAAATATTGGCAGTATCGTTTAATAATAATAATTTAAAGGCAGCCTAGTTGCTACTGAGTCCAAGAGTCCCAGGCTGATTGAGGATCTAATAGTAGCGACATAAGATGAGTAGTAAATCTACGTAATCTATACTATTACATCATTCCCAACCATTTTATTTCTACAGAATAATAGAGCATGGTTTGAGATAACAGAATCCGTTAGAACAAGACAGTGGAAGCCTTCAAAAGGTGTGGGCTGCGTCTGCTCTCAAACCACAGGATGACGGAAGGGTTGAGGTGGGAAGGGACCTTTGGAGGTCGCCTCGTCCAGCTCCCCCGATCAAGCAGGGCCACCCAGAGTCAGTTGCCCAGGACCATATCCTGATGGCTTTTGAGTATTTCTGGGAAAGGAGAGTCTAGAGCCTCTCTGGGCAACCTTTGCCAGTGCTCAATCACACTCACAGCAAAAAATTGTTTCCTGACGTGCAGAGGGAACCTGCTGTGTTTCAGTTTGTGCCTGTGGCCTCTGGTCCTGTTCTCAGGCACCACTGAAAAGGGTTCCGTCCGCTGTGCTCCCCCCTTCAGGTATTTATACACATTGAGAAGATCCTCCACGCACACCCAGCCTCCTCCAAGCCAAACTGCTGCCTGCTCCCTCAGCCTTTCCTCACAGGAGAAACCCACCAGTCCCCTCATCATCCTTGTGGCCTTTCAACAGAGTCTACA
Source organism: Coccyzus lansbergi (assembly GCA_033558105.1). Taxonomy (NCBI): domain Eukaryota; kingdom Metazoa; phylum Chordata; class Aves; order Cuculiformes; family Coccyzidae; genus Coccyzus; species Coccyzus lansbergi. The sequence continues at coordinate 113,157 of JAUMJK010001030.1, forward strand.
TGTGCAAAGATGACACATTCATAAAGGCGCTAAAAGAACAGTATGTTTATATAAAATTACATTAAATTATTGCTGTAAATCATAGAGTCACAAGGTTGGAAAAGACCCGTTGGATCATCGAGCCCAACCATTCCTGTCAAATACTAATGATAATAAAGAAGGATTTTTTTTTTGTGTAGCTTTTGTATCAGAATGACTTTCAGCTCAGTGCTACACTTTCCTGTTGTTCTAATTTTGAAGTTTACCTTAGGTTGTCCACTCAAGAAGCTTACCTACCAGTTCCTCTCAGCCAACCTAGAGAAAGAGAACCTCGTAGCCCTAAACCCTCAGAAAGAGCAGATACATGACATTTAAAAAAGCCCAAAATATCACCACAAACCATCTGTTACTTAGGTTGAATATTAGTCTTTCTAGAAACACAGGGATCTCGTGTCCAATGTCTTCCCAAGTCAGAGAAGTTAATCTTGTCAAAAGCCATCACCCTTTACTGATATAACCTTGCTTGCAATAATGATTTTTTAATGTCAATTTGTTACATATAAAAAGAAACCAGACCTGTTTTCTGGACACAGCTGGGTGGCTCTTCAGACCAGGTCCCTGTCCCTCGGCAAATTCTTTCTTTTGGCCCAATGAGTTCGTAGTCGTGATCACAGGTGAAAGTGACGGTTGAGCCCAGCAGGTAGTTCGTTCCGTTCTTTCTTCCATTGGTTGGATGATCCAGCCAGCCACAAGAGATCACTAGTACAACAGACATATCTGGTTAAAGGATGTTGAATTTGGACTGGCAAATCTCCATCAAAATGATTCAAACGGCATTTTAGTGGCAACTTACGGAAAGCCAAAGACTTTTAGGCTAACTGAAAGACAATACTTCCCTATCGTTTGTAAATTATTAATTTTTAAGTCTGAGAAAGACTGGTGAAGGCACAGAAAATGAAGGTACAGGTTCTACATAGGAGTTTGGTAGTGGAAGAAATGGAAAGAAATTTATTTGTGTTTGTCCAAGTATCCTCTCAGTGCAGAGCTTTCCTGTTATAAGGAGAATTCCTCCAGATAGGAGTGTTTATAGGTGCGTGAACCAGCAGCTGAGCAAAGCCTCCTCAAACAGTGCTAACTATTTGAATGCCCTGCAAAAAGAACCGTAGTGATGGATGCTTCTTGGAATGTCGTATCACCTGGTTCTAGGCTTTCTACCAGCCTCTTGTGATTCTGATGAGAGAGTCTTGTGACAGCTCCCACTTCAATGCTTCTTGTTGTCAGGACATCGAACCTGCAGAACGGGTCAGAGTCACAGAGCAAGGCTGCCACTTTCACCAGGGGATCAGCAGGGTCTTCAGAAGGAGAGAACACGGGCAGAAAGGAAGGCTTGTGCTTTTCCCCATAGAAGAAATTGTTCAGCAAGAACTCCGTGTCATAAGTGAAGAGAGAAGTTCCATTTTCAACAGCCCCTTGGGAGATGGAGAAAGAAATGAGAGATATTTGTATGTAACATCGCACACAGACCTGTACCACCTTCTGCTGCTAATCCAGGTGCTCATTCATGTAAAGAGAGCTAGAGCTGGAAGAGACCTACAAAGCCCTCCAGCTTCCCTCCAGCTCGACAAGATTTTCCTTTCCACATACAGCATCTTAACTTAGCACCAAAGTTAGTGATTGATAACCTGGTGTCTGATCTGTCACTTAAAATTAGACTCAAATAATTTTGCGGTTACCATTGCACATAAAGATGGTTTTAAATGACTGCTCCTTCAATCATTTGGTTATAGAATCATAGAATCACCAGGTTGGAAGAGACCCATCGGATCATCGAGTCCAACCATTATGTATGTTAACCACTTGGGCAGAGGAGGGCATACTTCTCCCACTCCCTTCTCTTCCCCCAGTAGAGGTTGCTCAGCACAGGCTTCATTTGCTAGTGTGTAAATCACAAGCAGTTTTGAATTAGTAAAGAAAATGTATCAACAGACCAGAGAAATGACTTACAGTTAGCTCCAAACTCAAACAGCTGCTGGGGACTTGCATGAACTGGTATGGTGGTTTTATTCTTGAAGGTATATTCATCCTCTGTATTGCCATTCATTACCCCAAAAAGACCCTGCGTGTGATTCATAAATTTCTCTGGGAGCAGAGCTGTCAGGGCCAGAATTCCTTCACTTCCCCTTATTTCCACTCCGGCCCCGGAAGAGAACATCACCGTGATGTTCTGATCAGCTGCAGAATAGAGAAAGAGACCTATAACAAAGAAAGGAAGAGGACGAAATAGCTGATTATCCATAGAGAACACACAGCTGTGCCATCAGTTGTCATCATTTTTTTCATAAAGCTTTTCCTCCTCTGAACTCTGGGCTGCTTTCTGAGAAGTGTTTAAAGGGAGGCTGCACCTCTAAACTTACAGCTGCATTTAGAAGGCTTCTACAGAGCAGCACCAAAGCAAGGCCCACGCTGCCTTCTGCCAGCATCCCACAGCAGAAGCTTTAAGATGGGAGATGATCACACCAGAGAAACGTTATGAGCTGGAAGTGTTGTTCTCAGTGCTCACAGGTTTCCTCTGCTTCTTGATTGTCTTGTCAAGGCCCCCCATTATAGCTTCTTCTCCATTTTTTTCCCTTCCTGCCCCTATCTGATTCTGCAGCTCCTTGTCCATGTAACCATCCCTCTGCCCATCGTATTTCCAGCCATTTGAGGAATAATTGCTAGCTGCAGAAACCTTCCTCTGCTGAACAGGACACTTACTCTTCAAATTCTAGTAATGTTCAGAGCATTTGTCAAACTATTATAAAGGTTAATCAAATGATCGCATACCTGGAAGAAAAAGGAAATCAATTTTCATAGTCTTTTTGGCAGAAGAAAAGAGGACTAATATGTGACTAATCAAGAGATCTCCTGCTGGTGAATGTGAAATCCAGTCCTACTGTAGTATGCACCTTGGTTGTGTTTTAATATGTTTTGTTTCTCTCAGTAGGTTTCATTGCATTTGCTGTAGCTCAAAGCAGAACATGGAGAAAGGAGTTTTTAATTCCATTCACCCTCCACTGGATGAGAAGGCAAAGCACCACTCTCCAAGCCTCTGAAAGAGGACATAGAAGTCACGGCCTTAAGTGGCACTGACACTTGACGGTCGCTGCCAGGATTGTGTGACATCCCTTTGTACTCCTCTCACATCCCAGAACGTTCAGGCAAGCACCAGGGGTTGGTGAAGGCTGCCTTTTGTGTTCCTTGGACCTTCTGGGAGAGGAGAACGTGCCACAGAGGCCTGCACCTCCCTGGCCACAGCATCGGTGCTGCGAGTTACCGCCAGGCTAAGTGCAGGGATGCTGAGGAGACACAGGAAGGCTGCAGGTTCTGAAAAAAACGAGTCAAAACGCAGGCATCTGGAAATACTTTTAACTATACATGGGCTCCATCACAATATAGCAGCTCATGAGGCTGATAATTGTAACTAACCTTTCAGGTCCATCCAGCTTTGCTCAGAGAAGTTGAGGACCCTCTGGTTCAGCAGGACCTCCAGATTCAAATCCTCCGAGTAGCGCACTTCGATCACATCAGAGTCGTTCTCCTGCATGGCCACAGCAGACAGGTCTGTCACCTGAATCCCAGTTCCTTCCAAATAAAAAAACAATCCCCCCAAAACACTCAACAGGATGGAAGACTAAAGAAGATAAAAGGAATGCTGGGAAGCGTAAATCCAGCAACCTCAGGAGCTGTTATCTGTCATCTCTGCTTCCTCTCTTAACAACCTACCGTTTGAAAAGTGTGCCTGCTGTGTCCTCCCTTGCACTCTGAGGAAGGTGAGATCAGACTCTACCAGCGTGTACTCTCCCAGGCCTTTGAAGGTGAAGTTCAGCCCATCAAAAGTGAGGAAGTGAGGATCGCCAAAAGCAGATGCTGGTTTTGAAAAATAAAAAAAGAGACACAAGAACAAGCAAAACTCGAAACCCAGTACTCTTTTCTTTAGGTTCACAAAAGAAAGAAGATCTCATTGTACAACCATGGGACAGGTAGGTCCTTAACTGTTGATTGTTAAACATGTTTGGACCATTGTCTCAGTCTTTCCATAGAGACGAGCCCCCCCCTCCATGAATCAGGTTCATTAGAACAAGGGAAAGAAGGGCATTTTTTAATCTCCTCAGCAGTTAGTGCATTCCCTTGGGATTTTCAGACCAAAAAGCACACAGCAAACACACACACACCAGAAATCACGATAAAGAAGGCCTGCCCCTGAGTGACAGGTTCAAGCAATTTCTCCACATTAGGCAGATAAAGTGTTTTAAGCACAGCATCTCATGTTCCAGATGCATTCTGCTAGTACCAAGGTAGGTGACTTCTTGTTTGAGCTGAGTCTGCATCACATCCAAGAAGCTTTTAGCATTTTAGTAGACATTGACCACTAAACTTCAGCTATTTAGGCTCCAGGGGTTAATGAGACACTCCACAGTGGAAAATCTCAGAGGACAATTGAAAACCACTTACAGATTTTGCCACTGATGGAGCAATAGAAACCTTCCACGGAGATTTGCCACAAGACATTGCGCCCTCACCATTGTCAACGGGGACACACAGAGAAATACTCTAAAAGCCAACACAGTGTCAAAAAGCTACATTCTGAAGGCTTTACCAGCTCGAGGTGGCCGATAGGTCCTGCAGTCGCTGGACGCTCGCCTTTTCATGTACAAGTGGCAGTTATCAGACCACAGGCAGCAGTAATAGAAGCTGATCACATCGTAAAGCCAGTGGGAGAAGCCAGGTATGCGGGGAGGCTTCAGGAAAGGTGGTGAACCCCAGTCATGGCCCCGATCAGGTGTGCTGCCGCCGGTGGAGTCACGTGTGAGGATCTGGGTCCCCGTGGAGTCATAGCAGCACTGCTGTCCTGCCGTGTACTGGGGACTGGGGGGGAAAAGCAGGGAGGAGAAAGTCATCATTCAGTTCTGTGCATATTTAGAGGCAACCTACTGCCATTTTTACGGATATAGCTCGATGGTTTGGTTGCCAAGCTTTACATGATGTCCAGGGAGGACACCTCCCAGGTGGATTTCCCCCCACGCTGCCTCTGTTCTTATGAATCAGACCCAATGAGGGACAGGGAGAGAGGGGGTTCTGACCAAGGCAGATATAGCCTGATAGACAAAGAGCAAAGAATAACTCATTGAACTTAACTAGACCAATACAGGAAAGACTTAAGTAGGCCTAATCAAGTCCCTTTTGGTCACCAGCACCTGTTTAGGTATCTTAAGGTTCAGCACAGTGCAAGTAATTGTTTATTAAATCTAACGCTTCAACTTAATCTCAGCAATGAAGGGAAACAACGGTTGCTATGAACCCCAGATCTGAGGATCCAGAGACCGCTGTGACCTCTGTGACACTGCTACCTCTGATGTGGAATGAGACATAAAAACCCCACAGATCTAAACCATTTTCTTTACCTGGCTTGAATCCCTCTCACACAATGCACAGCGCCAGGGTGATAAGTACACACACTTCCCTTTTCAATGTCACAGCCGTAATCTGTCTGAAAAAGATCATTGCTCACACTCAACAGGATTCTTCTCCACTGTCCTTTCTATTTGTATGTCCTCTGCCCTCTCTTTGTCTTTATGTGCGTAAAGTCTCAGTGAACTGGTTGCACTGCGTGTTGAGCAGCACAGAATGACAGGAAAAACAGTGAATTTAATACTGAAGTGATTGGACCAACGTGATAATCTAATGTGGGCATTTTGCAGCCTGTTACAACAGAAGAACAGATGCAGCTACTCAGGGAACTATAAATGCCTCACAAACACAGGTCATGCCAGAATAAACTTAACTTTTGTCCTGTGTTCTTAGACAAGGGCAGTGTGGTGGATTGAATTTTTTTCTTCACAAGCTTTTAACTGTATAATTTCAAATACACATCGTGTTCGGAGCTTCATAACCAGAAAAGGAGACTAACAAAATTGCCTGACTTTCTTTTTTATATGCATAAACACACTGCCACCATCTGGTGTCATAAATAGGAGAGGAAGTTCCTCTGCCTGCTCCTCAGATCTGCACTGGAAGTGAAAGCATAGACTAACCCACTATTGATGCCTTAGCTTCTGTCAGTTCCTTGTTAACAGCGAAGCTGAGAAGAAGGAAGGAAAGAGGAGACAGGAAATAATGGATTCTGGCTGTGGACTTGAACTCTGAAGTACAAGGTACAAGGGGTTGCAGCAAATTATGATATACTAGGCAGAAACGTCGCCTTCCTCTGGCATGGGATGTTGCCTACAAACACAGTCTGGCACCTTATCTCAAAAAAGTCATCCTTGCTCCCAGCTCCACAGAGCTCTCCTGAGTGTTTTCTGCCTATCACTAGAACTCCTGTCTTAATTCTCCGTTTGCAGGTGATTCCCACCTGCTGTCCTAAAGGCAATTGCTACTCATACCCCCTGGATAAGCTGTATCTGCCTCTGCCATTTGACACACGACTTGTACAAAGTTAAACATGACTTTGTGTCCTTGTAGTGACTTCTAGAGAGGGAACAGGTGGGTGGGGGGAGTATGGCATTCCCTAAACTTCTACGTGGAGCCATAATAAGCCAGAGGGATCGATTAATGACTTACATGGAACCTGCCAGTGTCGGCTCTTGCCTGTGCCAAGGTGCAAGGGCAATCTATAACCTCTTCCAAGAAGTTTGGAAGCTTGTCCTCCTCTCTGTCCCATTCCATACATTTCGCGGTTGCCCATGCATTTGAATCTTTTCTGAAGTCTTCCTCAAGGTGCCAAGCCAATGCATGCTCTGAGCTCCAGATGGATGGAATGTTGCTGGGGGTTAAAAAACAAGAGACAAAAATTAGACCTGATAGCTGAACTAACACTGCTTTGACACTAACACTGTGTCTTAATCGCTGACTATAGTTACAAAGAATCTCCCAACTTATGGGTTTGTTCTGTCATTCCAAAGGCCACTGTTTCATTTTTCAACACTTAAAGTCCTTATCAAAACTCATGAGTTTTCTCTTTCTTTCTCTTTTCTTTTCTCTTTCACTCTTCTGATTCTCCCTCCATTTCTTCATGTGAAACAGAGACTTAGTCCCAGTTTTAAACATGAAAGGAGACAGCAGCTTTCAGGCAGGAAGCATAAATAAGGTAGTTCTAATAAATGAATGCTGTGATGTACTTGCCTCTGCCCATCTAAATAGCTGCTGGATTTAATCCTCAACATTCCAAAGTCCCACGTACTGTAAATGCCTTCAGCAGGTACAGGAATGAAGGAAAACTCCCCAGTATTTGGGATTTCTCTTGCCAAAGTATAAAGATATTTCCATTCGGCCAACCAGTTTTCTGAGTAGCTTTCACCTGTCACAGAGGAAGAAAGTAGTTTCAAACTGGAAAAGAACAGTTACCGCGAGATTGAAACCACGTCTCCACCCAGATGTAAATGAAAAGCTGACATGATTGTGATGAGTTGGTTACACTTGCAGATCTCCTCAGGAGAGCTCGGGGCACACAATCACACGCTGTGTGGAGCTCTGCACACGTTACATGTGATTGCTGCTCGCACACACGTAGCAACAGGGTCATTTCACCTGTTTCCTGGTATCCCCAGACTTCGATGTTGACGTGGGTCGCTGCAAGTGCCTGCTGGCTCCAGGTGACAGTTAAACTTCCAGCCGTGTTGGGGGTACCATAGTACTGCCATTTTGTTGCGTTGACCAAGGTGCATTTCTCTCCATCCAAAACTTTGCTGTGATGAACTGCATTACAGAAAAACAACTAATGACATTTTGCCTCTGCACAGCTCTGAAAGGTGCCAGTCTATTTTTAACCCTGTGTATGTTTTCTAACAGGATGCATGATATAAAGGTGTCAGCTGAAGCTAAGAGAACTCAATCCTTACTCCTCTCTGCAGTCCTTAGATTGCACCATGATTCAGTTGATTTGTAATAGAAGTAGCTACAAAAAGGAAACTGGTTTGGTCAAGCTAATTTTTAAGCAGAACTTTTCCTGAATTCTATACATTGTTGTATGCAGCAGCAGAGCACAACAGCTGTGAAAGTTTCTCTCTTAAAATATAAATCAACATGAGGGCAGCAAGAATTACTTTTCTGAGCTCAAAGAGCCTTCAAGCCAGAAGACAAGGAACCAAAAGGGAAAGATTTACATAATCATAGAATCACCAGGTTGGAAGAGACCCACTGGATCATCGAGTCCAACCATTCCTATCAAATAATATCAAATAATCTTGCATCCATGCAGCAAGAATATAGAAAGAAGAGGGATACTGTAGGTTTAAGTAAGTGACCTGATAACCAAGTTCCGGAGTATGGAAACGTCATTCCACCATCGGCAGAAACTTCAAAAGGGATGAAACCAGTCTCATACAGCAATGGGGAGAGGCAGTGGCCTCTGCCATCCTCATCGGTGTATCCCATGGTTTCAATTGTCTGCTTGAACCTGTCGATGTTGAAAACACTTCAGTGTCACCATTGAGAGAAGGAAAATTCTGAATGTCTCGGTTGTGTTTCCTTAACCACGCTGGTGCCGTTGCCCATCATTCCAGGTCCCCCGGCTGTTTGGCTCGTAGCGGTGAATATAAACCGGGCAAATGCATGTGTACTTTGTGCTCATTACACGGTGTGGATTGTGCTGCGCGCTGCACAAACGCACAGCAATCTGCAAGCCTTACGTTTGCTATTTAATTACTGGGCGAGAGGGGCATGATAAATTAGCAACAAAGGGACAGCAGGAAGACAAAGGTGATGTTAGAGGATTAATGGGATTACAGGGTGGCTAATGTTGAGCAGGATATGCAGGCATTGCACATTTCTGGTGTTGTGGGGGCTTTTGCTGGTAAGTCCTGTGAATACAACAAAAGTGATTTCACGCTGTTCTAGGACTTCTGTTGCAAAGATTAACTCACAACTCATTGCTCACTCTTTAACCATCTGTTTCCAGTTAGGGCTCTTGCCCAGAGCACTGAAGTATAATCCCACCCGTGACTCTTCAGGTTTGATGTACGGTGACTGTGCAGCTACTCCACGTGCCGCAGGGACCCGGGGGCTGCCAGAGGCCTTTGCCTGTCTGCACTGACGCTTGTGGTGGCTACAACAGCAGGTAACTCAAAGCACACGGTTGTGTTCTACAGAATGAACGTCTGGGTCAAAAGTTAAGAACTAAAAACCTTTTCAGGTGCCGCTGTCTGCATGGGAAGGACTCAAAGAGTGTCAGGACATCGGGGTCAGTAAAACTCAGGGTACTGGATGTATTTTGTGTGTGTTCCGCAGTGCGATACAGGCTGACACGCTTCACAGCCACAGCTTTGTCTACAGGAAAAAGATAAGATGTCCTACCTACACTTCTCTCTCGTTGCTTTCTCATTCAGGTTAAGAGATGAATAGCTCTTTTTCACAAAATGGAAATGCTAAAAAACTTATTAACAACAAAGAGCTCTGAAAGAAAGCTCTTTTAGATAATTTGCTGGCTTGATAAGTTAAGGGAAGAACTAGCGGTATGATGATTGTATTGCAGAATGATGATTGTATTGCACGATAACTCGACCAAAATTAAACTATTCTGTGTAGAGAAACAGACAATGAGTATCCTTGAGGGTGCGAGTTAGAGAATATTTATGCATTTCAGGATTCTGATAATTTTACAAAGCAGATTTTCACTCCTGCACAGACTAGTCTTGTTTTGTGGCAATTACCCATTGTCAGAAAGCAACTTGGAAAGGTTCACCCTCTTTGGCAGAGGAATATAAAATCATGACCCACCTGCAAGTTAGCATAGAAGAGGGGCTAAAAGTTGCATTTTCAATCAAAAAGTCTTTGCCTCCCATCAGAGATCCCGAGTATGGAGAAATCTGAAGACAAAATTCTTTATAATCAGGACAGCAAATCCCCAAGGACTGGCACGTCACCTGGCAAGAGCAGGTACCAAGCAGCTCCCCACATCGCTGTGAGCAAGAGTCTTCAGCTCCTTGTTAAAGGAAGAAAAAAACAGAGTCAGGAATGTTACTGAACTCTTCCAGTTTTAAAGCACTGCTGCAAATCAGTGAAGCAGGCTGGTTATGTCAGGTTAGGAATGTATTTAGGTGAAGGCTGTAATCACCTGTCTATTAAGGTTGCTCCTTTGTGAATAGAAAAACACACTTATTTACCCCCCAGACACTAAATGATTTCGCCACCTCCGTGGGTATTTTTACATCTGAAAAAAGAAAAATCTCCAGAACAGCCTCCTGGCGAGTGTCTCTAATTCTATTTATTTCTGAGAGTAGGTCTTAAGCAAACCAGACCAGGGTCAACCCTCCATGGGGATCGATGAGAAGGGAAGAGTAGCGCACTTGGATGAACTGAAAGCCAACATTAGTGACAAAGTGTGCTCCAATATCAGATTATGAAATTCATTTCTTTTGTGCATTTTACGAGAGCCCAGCCTTCCCCAGGTAGCTGTGAAGACGACTGAGTACACAGAGAGACGAGCAGGCCCACGGCTCAGCTCTGGCTAAACACAACAGCAGCTCCTGTTCATCACAAGACGAACAATTGCTCAATGCAAATAACACAGTGAGAAGCTGACAGACGTTACAGAAACACTGTGAGAAACAGCCAGCTCGGGCGCCTCTGCTTTACCTCATACAAACGGTATCAGTTAAAACAACAAAATGATTGAAAGTCACTCACCTGCATCCCAAAGAGCAGTGAGGGTGAAGAGAATGGAGAGCGGAACATCTATGCCAAGGAATCTCATCTTTTTTTCCAGGAGATGCAGGATGGCTGTTTGCGATGGCCTTTGTGCCTGTGCGGGAAAAGCCCTTTATAGGAACACGTGTCCAGAAATACACGACATTCCTACCGTTCAAAGGTTTGCTGTAAATTACTGAAGCACAACAACTGGAAGGAGATGCTCCTTTCCAGAGGTCATCTCCAATTCAGGAGGAGATGGAGGGGGTGGGGGTGGTTGGCAGCAGAACAACTACACATTGTTTTAATAGTTAAGTTTTCTGAAACAGAAGGAGAAGTGTGGGGTTTTTACAAGCATTTCTGCTCCAAAGTTCAAGACCACAGGGGCGCTGGCACAAGGTGAAGGTTTTAATTTTACTAGAAGAATTATAATCGGTTATCAGCAAGAAGAATGATAAGGAATAGATGCTGAGTGTACAGTTTTGTTCAGGAGATAATGAGACATTGAGAAACCACTTTTACGGCACAGTATGGGCCGGCGTGAGGGCTGTAAACGAGAGAGGAACAAATTGATCCCAAGGAAGGTACAATTGAATGATGTTAGAGCAATGAAATGAATTGTAGAAGCCTTCTGACAGGAGCAGAAGGATATTGTGGCAAGGAAGCAGGGCAGAGTGGACGGTAACGCCTACAACAGAACAATCCATTCCAACACTGCAACAGAAACTTTATGATGGAGAAGGTTTAGAGGAGACTGGAAGGATGCAAGGCATACCTTACAGACCCAGGAAATAAATCTTATCCATGGATAAGAACCTCCCTACACTTGATTATAGCTGAGTAGAAGAATCGAGGATGGAGTAGAGTCCAGAATAACGACAGGGGAGTTGTGGGAAGTAAGGCCATTCAGACATAGATAACTCTACCAGTAGTATCAAGGCTGTGATTACCTGTAATTTTGGTATAGATGCGACTGAAATGGGATTGGTAGTGAAAAAATAAAGAGAGGCATATTGTTTATCTGAAAATTGTTCAGGCTTTGAATGCAGCTCACAGCACGGTTGGTTTCTGGGCTGTGAGCGTGTGTTGTTGGCTCATGTTGAGCTTCTCATCGACCAGCACCCCAAGTCCCTCTCTGCAGGGCAACTCTCAAGCACATCATCCCCAACCCTGTACTGAAATCAGGGATTGCCCCGACCCGCGTGTAGGACCTTGCACTCAGCCTCGTTGAACCTCACGAGATTCTCACAGCCCCACTGCTCCAGCCCATCCAGGTCCCTCTGGATGACTGATCTTGTCCCGGCACGGCAGCCTCGCTCAGCTTGGTGTCACCCACAAACCCGCTGAGGGTGCCCTCCATCTCACTGCCAGTATCACTGATGGAGACACAAAGCCCCTCTGGACTCGGCACTGGGGAGACTGCTCCTCAAATCCTGGGGTCAGTTGTGGGCCCCTCACCACAAGAAGGATGTTGGGGCTCTGGAGCGAGTCCAGGGAAGAGCAACGAAGCTGGGGAAGGGGCTGGAGAAGAAGAGGAGCGGCTGAGAGAGCTGGGGGTGTTTATCCTGGAGAAGAGGAGGCTGAGAGGAGACCTCATTACTCTCTACAACTACCTGAAAGGAGGTTGTGGAGAGGAGGGAGCTGGGCTCTTCTCCCAAGGGACAGGGGACAGGACGAGAGGGAATTGCCTCAAGCTCCACCAGGGGAGATTTAGGCTGGACATTAAGGAAATTTTTTTCCCAGAAAGGGTGACTGGGCACTGGCAGAGGCTGCCCAGGGAGGGGGTTGATTCACCTTCCCTGGAGGAGTTTAAGGTGCAGGTGGATGAGGCACTGAGGGACATGGGTTAGTGATTGATGGGAATGGTTGGACTCGCTGATCCGGTGGGTCTCTTCCAACCCGGTGATTCTATGGCTCTAAAGCCCCGTAGCCCCCTCCCGCGGGGAAAGCCGCTCCCAGCTCCCTCGAAGCAGGGACTCTGGGGAGGTTTGGGGCCCCTGCAGGCCGCGGCCGCCAGGGGGCAGCAGCGCGCGGGTCCCGGAGCGGCTGAGCACAGGGGCCTGGGGGCAGCACGAGGGGTGCGAGCTGGACGGGCAAGGGGGCGGCTGGACACCAGGGGCAATTCTTCACTGTGAGGGTGAGGAGGCCCTGGAACAGCCTGCCCAGAGCGGTGGTGGCTGCCCCATCCCTGGAGGGGCTCCAGGCCAGACTGGATGAGCCCCTGATCCATGGGGGTGTCCCTGCCCGTGGCAGGGGTGGGACTGGATGGGCTTTGAGGTCCCTTCCAACCCAAACCATTCCGTGTTTCTATGATTCTGTGGTTCCTCAGAACGGACGAGGTCATGGAATCGTTCTGCACCAAACTCTGAAAGCTCAGAGGAGTGGTTTGCATCTCTCAGAAGGGGAAGGGAATGATGCTGCAATGGATCTAAAAAGAAAAACAGACTGTGAGCTCTTCTGTGCCTCACTCATTCTTTTAAACACAGATACAACGTTCATTATGCAAGAGTGTTATTTCTTGCTGTTATCTAAATATTTTCACAGGAAATTTCATCCCTCGGTTTTAAGATCTACTGGATATAACAAGACTTTTTCTCAAAACGCCCAACATATTATGTTAATCTGCCTTCGGAAGTTCAGAAACATTTGGTTCACAGTCCTCAGGGCCCAAATCCTGCCTCGGGGACAGCCCCGACCCTCAGTCGGTCTCTCCTGTCCCCAGGGTCTTGTTTGATGCCACAGGAACTCAAACAGTTCATTGTGGAGCTTTCCCAAACGAGACCTCACTGGCTCTAAGCACCTCAGAATCAGGGAACTGCAGACAAAGAGCTCAGAGCATCAGGACCAGGCAAAATATGAAGACAAACCAAGGGACGGATTAAGGAGGCTAAATAATCATCAGTCGGGAGGATGGGGAAACACAGAAGTAAAAAATATTTCCTAGCAGGCCAAGAGAGGAAAAGTTGTCTATGTAGTTCAAGATGAGCCGAGCAGACAGAGATTCAAAACAAAGCACAGTAAATTAGGAAACAAGGTTCCAGCCATAATAACAGAAAAAAAATATTGAAAATGGAATTGTCCTGTGCAAGAATCCTTCTGGAGATGTAACGGAAATCTCAGTGGAGAACATCCTAGTAACTCCAGGCAGGGAGAAGGACCTGCCAAACAGAGAGATTATTGTGTGCGAAGGAAGTGAAACGGCTGCTCTAAAATAGAGTCCCAAGAGCATCTGTGGTGTCTTAGGATACCATTTCCAACCTGGTACATCAGCTTCTGGGAATTACATCAGATGTTTTCAGAGAAGAAAGGGTTTGTTTTGGAAATGTTTTTCTTGTTATGTAAGCAAACTACGAATAACCAGTGATTATTGTACCCAGCAGAGAAAATAGGTTGTGAAGCTCATTGGAAATACAGTCTCAGTTTTTCCAAGTGAGCACCAACAAGTAGAGTCTGATCTCTGACTGAACACTTTGGATCACACCACCTGCTTTCAGCTGATCACTGAAGAACAGGTTCATCGATACCACAAACAGCAGTTCCTCTCCCTGCGGATGGAGCTGCCACTTGAGTTTAATGCTTTGACACAGGAAAAAGAGTTCCAGACCTCACCACTGAGGCGTCCATCTCAATTGTATAAACTTGTATAAAGGGGTACAATAGAGCTCTTCTGCTCTCATATCTGAAGACCTTGCTTTTTCACTGGTTCTCACAATCAGGTTGTACCCAGATACAAAGGGCAATTTTAGATCTGATTTGCAGAGCGCAAAAATCCCACTTTCCCTCCCTCAAAAGCTGCACGTTGCCGATCTGTGTTAGCAGCCGGCAGCGCACAGAGGGCCCAGGGAGCCTTGTCTCTCCCAGGGCGCTCTCACCACTCCAGGGACACCCACAGAAGGTACCTCTGGCTGTTTAAAGGCTCCCGAGGTGGTTACTAGCACAGTGGGGTGAGCCAGCTTGCAGCTGAGTCAGGAACAAAGCCGTGAATAAGATGAACTGAAAGAAAATCCTCTTGTCATCCCAGGATGCCCAAATTTATTGTTCACACAAATATAAGCAAGAATAGAGTTCCGGGGTCCTTCCTGGGGGAGCTCACCCAGCATTATCAAAAGCAATGGGCATATCAAGCACAGGTAAGTCCAGACACTCATATGGTTTCTGTACTTAGTGAGTTGTGTGGCCAGACTTCAGCTGATTCCTGGAGGAAAGTTCTAGGAGTTTCTGTGACTCCCAGTCGGGTTCTGCACTGGGCTCGTGCCATGGATCCAGCAGAGGTGGGATGGTTAATAGTCCTGACGTTCTTCTGGCCAATTATAACTTCGGTTCAGCACTGATAATTAGAATATTTCTATTTGCTGTTGTATGGCTATAGACTTTGAGAGAAGTTGTGTGTTGTTGGATGTTCTCATCAAATCTATTTGATATCAGGTTAAGAAGCTGAACAACCTGGAGAAGGCTGGTTCTCCAGTGGATTGTTTGATAACAGGACCCGTCTTTGCCTAGGGACAGGAACGGAGCTCTATGGAATCAACCAGTCTCATTAAACATGTAGGAACTCAATCTCTGCCACATTTGGTTATCTTGGGGAACAGTCAGAAGCACATTTTTGGCTTGTGCAGGCCTTATCTCCACAGAAAGCAGGCTTAACTCTCAATGGGAATAAGATTATTTTTTTCCCTAACACATGCAGTAATATAATGAAATTCTTATGTAAAACAAATGTGTTCTCTTCAAAAAACCCTTCTTTTTTTATCAGGACTTGCCGGTGGGGGTGATGGGGGTGTGTCAGCTGGTGGTTCTTGCATAACGGTTCCTGAATATAAAGCTGGAGGCCAGGGTTGGGATGCAGCTGGAACAGGTTTGTGCAGCCGCATGGAAGGGATATGTAATCAGACTTAGAAATATACAGGGAACAACAAAGAGATTTTTTTTTTAGAAGGACATGCAAGCGTTTCGTGACCAAGGAGGCAATAGGAAAGGGAGAGCCTCTTTGTTATAACACAGAAAGAAGGAAAGGATTAGAACAGGTTGGAATGTAGAGCTTTCCTCTCACAGGAAGTGGTGCCATTTGATGAAAATACTGATTTTTTATTTCAATCAAATAGATTTGGGGTTTTTTCTACTGGAAAAAAAAAAACAGTTTTGAAGCTTTCCAAACCGCTCAAAGAAAAATAATGCCGACTGATTAACACTTCTGCTTCTGGGATAGGTGTTAAGTGCACACATGTACCTACACTTGGCATAAATTTGAGAGCATGGAGCGTCCAGCCCGGGTGGAACAGAGCCAAGCGAGTGGTTCCTCAGCAGGAGCTCCCTGCCTTATCCTGTCCTGCTGTGGCCTGATGCACCTTGCACCCAAACAAGCCGTAAATGACGGCCAAGGCTAATTACCCAGACAGCTCCTGGTACCCAGGCTGGCTTGTTTTACCAAGAGGGTTAATTGCTGCTAAGTTCTAATGATGCACTGCTAATAAACGTGGGTAAGAGCAGAACATAAGCCAGATGGATGCCAAACGAACTGATCCCTGGATTCCCCAGTGTGTGGAGCTGACACTGTGTATTAGCAGCAGGGAAAGCTGCAGGCTGGCCATTAACGTTAACATAGATACTTTCTTCTATTTTTCCTGCTACCAAGAACAAAAGGAGGATTAGGCTGTATTTTGTTTAATGAGGGGGATGTTGATTTAGACCTTTGCCGTGTCAGTTCACATTTACCTCAGCTGGGAAGACTGCAGCAGGAGCCAGTGAGGTGCAAAATCTCTCTGGAACACAGGGCAGCAGCAACGCAACTGCACCCCCCAGCTCACACCCGGCCTCCCGCACGGCCAGGGAGAGCCCGGTGGCTCTGAAGAGGTTCTGGAGGTCACTGAGCACTTCATAGAATCATAGAATCATAGAACAACCAGGTTGGAAGGGATCCATCGGATCTTCTAGTCCAACCATTCCTATCTAACACTAAACCAAGTCCCTCAAGACTTGGAGCTACCCAACTTTCTACCCAAAACTCAAAGCCAGTAAAGATGATGCTGCTGGGTCCTTCTAACAACCTCCCTGGGCTGAGGTCCAGAGCCTTTCTGTCAGCAGGTAACTGTGCACACTGCAGGGAAGGTTGCAAGACAGCAGGCAGGGGACAATCTTTGCCACAGAACAGCCTAACAGCAAAAGGACAACTATTTGCTTTTTAGTTAGTGGTGAAAAGGTTCTTCACCTTCTCTGGAGGTGTTTAAGGCACGGGTAGATGAGGTCCAGAGGGACATGGTTTAGTGTTTGATAGGAATGGTTGGACTCGATGATCCGATGGGTCTCTTCCAACCTGGTTGTTCTATGATTCTATGAAAAGCAGCTACGACTGCTCTTTTTTTACTCTTTTGTAAAACTGAAAATAAAATAAGAAGAGCTGCAGGTATTTATGGTTAAAGGGCCATTCTGGCTCATATGGTTATAGAGTCATTCTACAACAGATGAAAGAATTGTGATGGCAGTGCCTCTTCACGAACAGTAACTCACAGGAATGTGGCTGTAAATTATTCAGAAAGTCTGGTAGTGCAGTGAACTACCTGCAAGAGAATTTCAGAAGCATAACGTAGGCAGGGCCCAACTTTCACTGCAGTTTGGATACACAAATACCTTCCTGCATTTTCAGAACTTTTCTTAACATGGCACTGGAAAAGAATATTTTTTTTCTTCTTCCAACAGCATCTGGCAATACAGATCTCTCCTGATCAGTTGATGGCCTTTGGTGGCTCCACAGACCCCTGTGCTATCTGCTTTCTCTACAGCATTGGCAAGATAGGGGAGCAGGAGAACAAGGTCTGCTCCAAAGTGCTTTGTGACCTGCTGAACAAACAGGTGGAAAGAGCGCCTGACAGGTGAGCTCCTGCAGCAACCTGTCTGTCCTGACCTTCCGCAGATTGTTCAAACTAGTAGGAATGGTTGGACTCGATGATCCGATGGGTCTCTTCCAACCTGGTGATTCTATGATTCTATGATATTGTCTGCTGCTTAAATAAAAGAACAATCCAGTAAGACCCTTATGACTGAGATGGTCTGGTTATTCTGGAAAGGCCTGTGGTTGAAATAGAAGGTGCCTTCCCAAAGTACGTGTAACAGAAGCTTTTCTTCTTTAAAAACAGCTTAGTCTTTCCTGTGAAGACGAACACTCCATTTGGAAATGCCTTTGCCGTGTTCATGCTAGACAGCCTGGCCAAGTTTAAACAGATCTTGACCCGATTTAAATCAACAGATGTGGCCAGCAGTGTGGCACATAGACCTTCCTTCAAAAGGAGGGAAAGTGTGATTGTGTTTTTTATTTAAGAGAGACGCATCGCAGTCCAGGTCCTCCTTAGATCTAAACCAACATGTACATGTAGCTGCTAAGCAGAAAATCTTGTGCTGTGAGCCTCCCAGGGCTCAGCGCAGGCAGAGGCAGTAAGTGGAAAAACCCACTGCTCACTGCTCTGCCCTCTTCTTTCCATCCATTGAGCAATTCGCAGTGACAAGGAAGATTAGGGCACAGCTCAAAATGCGGCAGCGGCACAGGGAGCCATTCCCAGAGGCCAAAGCGGTGAACGAAAGGAAGATGTACGAATAGATTTATTATTCAAGCCCTGAGTTAGATAAGATCATTTGCTTCCAAAGTAAAATAACAAGACTGAGTACAGATACAGTTCCCAAATCCCTAAAGTTAAGTGGTTTGTGACTTTTTTTTCTGGAAGAACAAACCTCATCTCACCTCTAAGCTCTATTGTGAACGTCCATTTTGTACCTATTGCAGTTTTGCTTTGCAGCCACAGTCTTTAAACGCAAGTCTGCAGCTCAACCTGCAGAAACGCTTCATTGGTACAACAAATGAAAGCTGCTTGGGTGAATCAAAGCTGCAAAGCCAACACAGCAACATGCTACTTAGCATCCAAGTACAGGAGAGCTTATTAAACTGAGGAAGAAGGCATGACATGAGGTAGGTATTCTGGTGGGAGACTGGTTACCAAGAAGGGAGGGCAGGAGGCAGGGTAGGAGGGATGGCAGGAGAGAAGGTAGGAGGCAGGGCAGGAGGGAAGGTAGGAGGGAGGGGAGGAGGGAGGAGGGAAGGTAGGAGGGAAGGCAGGAGGGAAGGCAGGAGGGAGGATAGGAGGGAGGGTAGGAGGGAGGGTAGGAGGGAAGGCAGAAGGGAGGGCAGGAGGGAGGGCAGAAGGGAGGGCAGGAGGGAGGATAGGAGGGAGGGCAGGAGGGAAGGCAGAAGGGAGGGCAGGAGGGAGGGCAGAAGGAAAAAAATCATAGAATCATAGAACAACCAGGTTGGAAGGGACCCATCAGATCTTCTAGTCCAATCATTCCTATCTAACACTAAACCAAGTCCCTCAAGACCTCATCCACCCGTCCCTTAAACACCTCCAGGGAAGGGGAATCAACCACCTCCCTGGGCAGCCTGTTCCAATGACCCTCTGTGTGAAAAACCTCCTCCTAATCTCCAGCCTAAACCTACCCTGGTGGAGCTTGAGGCCATTCCCTCTCGTCCTGTCCCCTGTCACTTGGGAGAAGAGCCCAGCTCCCTCCTCTCTACAACCTCCTTTCAGGGAGTTGTAGAGAGCAATGAGGTCTCCTCTCAGCCTCCTCTTCTCCAGGATAAACACCCCCAGCTCTCTCAGCCACTCCTCATAGGTTCTGTTCTCCAGCCCCTTCACCAGCTTCGTGGCTCTTCTCTGGACTCACTCCAGAGCCTCAACATCCTTCTTGTGCTGAGGGGCCCACAACTGGACACAGTATTCAAGGAGCAGCCTCAAGGTAGGAGGGAGGGTAGGAGGGAAGGCAGGAGGGAGGATAGGAGAGGGGGTAGGAGGGAGGGGAGGCAGGAGGGAAGGCAGGAGGCAGGTGGAGCATGCCCATCGGCCCCAGCCTACGTGCCTGGCCGCCTCGCGCGGGGCAGCAGCGCTGGGGGCGGGGCAATCCCTGCCTCTGTCCCAGCCCAGCGCCCCCCCCCCCCCGCCCCCCGAGCCCCGCCCCCCCCCTCGGCCGCTTTAAGGCCCAGAGGCGCTGGAGGCGGCACCGCCCCCTGCAACGCTCCGCTCGCCGCCGCTTCTCGCCGCTCGCCATCCTCTCCGGCCGCCGCCATGCCCATGTTCGCCATCCACACCAACGTCTGCAAGGACGCCGTGCCCGACAGCCTGCTGGGGGACCTCACCCAGCAGCTCGCCAAGGCCACCGGCAAACCCGCACAGGTGCGAGCGGGGCCCTCCTCCTCCTCCTCCCCTCCCGCCGCCCAGCAGCGCGGCCTGCGGCTGCCCCTGGCCCTCCCTCACTGTGGCTTCGAGCCTCCCGCGCCCCTTGTCCCTTCCTGCTGCCGCTCCCGCTGCCCGTCCCGAGCCTCCCCTCCCGCACAACGTGCCTTGCGGGTCCCGGGTCCCCCTGTCCCTCCGTCATTGTGGCTTCGAGCGCCTCGTGGCCGCGGCTGCCAACCCTCCCGTGCCCGCCCTCCCTTAGAACCACAGAACCAGGTTGGAAGAGACCCATCGGATCTTCTAGCCCAACCATTCCCGTCGATCGCTAACCCACGTCCCTCAGCACCTCATCCACCCATCCCTTAAACACCTCCAGGGAAGGGGAATCGACTCCCTCCCTGGGCAGCCTGTTCCAATGACCCTTTCCGTGAAAAGCCTCCTCCTGCTGCGGGTCCCTGTGCCCGTTCCCCCTCCTCCCCCGGGTCTCTGCGCGGCTCCCGGACCCACCGGGATGTCAGCGCTGGTGCCGGTTGTGCCTCTGGGCCCGGCTGCTGCTGCTGCTGCTGCTGCAGAACCCGGTAAAGCCGCTCGGGGCTGGCGGGTGTGATGCGCGTCACGCACACAGACCTCACCCACAGACCTCCCGCCTGTGCCTCCTGCCGCCTGCTCTCTGCCCCGAGCAGCCCTGGAGCTGTGGGGGGACAGGGACCTGCTCGTCGCTGCCTGTCCTCAAACAGCCTTCGGGCCCGAAACGACAGCCAGGCTGGGGATCCCCACGCACACAGCGCTGTGCACCCCACGACCTGGCGGCCTCGGCCCCAGCACAGAACCGTGTGGTATAAAGCTCAGCTTGAGCCCCAACACAGCACAGAAATTTGTGCTTTAAAGCTCAGCCTGAGCCCCAACACAGCACAGAACTGTGGGGTATAAAGCTCAGCCTGAGCCCCAACACAGCACAGAACCATGTGGTTTAAAGCTCAGCCTGAGCCCCAACACAGTGCAGAACTGTGTGCTTTAAAGCTCAGCCTGAGCCCCAACATAGCACAGAACCATGTGGTTTAAAGCTCAACCTGAGCCCCAACACAGCACAGAACTGTGGGGTATAAAGCTCAGTCTGAGCCCCAACACAGCACAGAACCATGTGGTTTAAAGCTCAGCCTGAGCCCCAACACAGCACAGAAATATGTGCTTTAAAGCTCAGCCTGAGCCCCAACACAGTGCATAACCATGTGGTTTAAAACTCAGCCTGAGCCCCAACACAGTGCAGAACTGTGTGCTTTAAAGCTCAGCCTGAGCCCCAACACAGCACAGAAATATGTGCTTTAAAGCTCAGCCTGAGCCCCAACACAGTGCATAACCATGTGGTTTAAAACTCAGCCTGAGCCCCAACACAGTGCAGAACTGTGTGCTTTAAAGCTCAGCCTGAGCCCCAACACAGCACAGAAATATGTGCTTTAAAGCTCAGCCTGAGCCCCAACACAGCACAGAAATATGTGCTTTAAAGCTCAGCCTGAGCCCCAACACAGCACAGAAATATGTGCTTTAAAGCTCAGCCTGAGCCCCAACACAGCACAGAAATATGTGCTTTAAAGCTCAGCCTGAGCCCCAACACAGCACAGAAATATGTGCTTTAAAGCTCAGCCTGAGCCCCAACACAGCACAGAACTGTGGGGTATAAAGCTCAGCCTGAGCCCTGACACAGCACAGAACCATGTGGTTTAAAGCTCAACCTGAGCCCCAACACAGCACAGAACTGTGGGGTATAAAGCTCAGCCTGAGCCCCGACACAGTGCAGAACCGTGTGTTTTAAAGCTCAGCCTAAGCCCCAACACAGCACAGAACTGTGGGGTATAAAGCTCAGCCTGAGCCCTGACACAGCACAGAACCATGTGGTTTAAAGCTCAGCCTGAGCCCCAACACAGCACAGAAATTTGTGCTTTAAAGCTCTGCCTGAGCCCCAACGCAGCACAGAAATATGTGCTTTAAAGCTCAGCCTGAGCCCCAACACAGCACAGAACTGTGGGGTATAAAGCTCAGCCTGAGCCCCGACACAGTGCAGAACTGTGTGTTTTAAAGCTCAGCCTGAGCCCCAACACAGTGCAGAATTGTGTGCTTTAAAGCTCAGCCTGAGCCCCAACGCAGCGCAGAACCGCATGCTTTAAAGCTCAGCCTGAGTCCCAACACAGCGCAGAACTGTGGAGTATAAAGCTCAGCCTGAGCCCCAATACAGCGCAGAGCCGTGTGGTTTAAAATGTGTTCCTAAAGCAGGTTTTCCTCGAGAGACCAAAGGTGAGCAGTTCTGTGACAGTCTGTTCTCTCCCCACAGTACATTGCGGTGCACATCATACCTGATCAGATGATGTCCTTCGGGGGCTCGACCGATCCCTGTGCGCTCTGCAGCCTCTACAGCATCGGCAAAATAGGAGGGCAGCAGAACAAGACCTACACCAAGCTTCTGTGTGATCTGATCTCGAAGCACTTGCATGTATCTGCAGACAGGTGAGGCTGGGATGGGATCTTATGAACCTTGTCTGGCTCTCTGCTTCGGAGAGCTCATTGGAAAATATAAAAAGACAGGAATACATCCAGGTATTTGAGAAAATACAAAACGATTGCAGCATTTTCTTGCCCAGTTAAGAGGATAATGCGTACATCTTTCCCTTGAGAGTCCTCTGTTCAAGTGCCTTGCCGGCCTCTTGAGCAGGAAAAAGTCACAGAGGATTTGTGAATTGTTCAGGATGGTTTTTGCCCCTGAGGTGTGATGTTCTGTGGTGATGGGAGGCTGGAAGCGCATGGGAGGAGCAGTAACCGCAGCTGAAAGGCAAAGCAGAAAGCAGCAGGCCATGAGCAGCTCCCTTGTGGGCTGTGGAGCCCTAGGAGAGTGTCTGTGTGCGGTGGTGATGGGTGAGCAGAACCTGCTGCCGCTCACAAGCTGGTGTTGGAAGGGAGAAGCCCCGAGGGCCTGCTGGGCTTTCATAAGGCTGCTGGTCTGCTGGACACGTGTGAAGGACGGCAGCAGCGCCTGGGAACAAAAGGGTTTGATCTCCGGAAATTCTTCACAGGCTGCTCACCAAAAGTTATCCAATGTCTGGACAGTCCCTGAACGAAGAAGAGCTTTTGTGTTTTTAAAAAGTGCAGTTTCAGGGGCTCTGAGGAGCATTGACTGGGGGCTCTATTGGAGAAGTTAGCTTCCTTTTTACTGAAATTTAGCTTGAAGCTTCTTTTGAGGAATGGGAAGCACTGTCCCCTGTCCTCTTATCCTGTCTCACTTGTTACTTACATAAATGAGTTATTAAGGTCATTGTTTGTTTTCCTGTGATTCTTCTGCAGGGTCTACATCAACTACTTCGACATGAATGCTGCGAATGTGGGCTGGAACGGTTCCACCTTTGCGTAGAGCTCTCCTCTCTGTCTGAAGAGGCTGCTCCTGGACCTACCCCCATCCTGCCCCTTAGCGGAGATCACTGCACAAATGTGTTGCATTTCGTGCACTCTCACAGGTCAATGGCTCCTTGCTAGTGTGTTTAAATATTGCTGCTTCGACATTCCTCCGTTTTCTCTGTATAGAAAATGAATAAAGATTTCAAAGTAAGCCGTCTGTAGGCTTTGGCAGGCTGGGGATGGCGCAGGGATGTTGGCGATGGATCAAATTCCTCTGATTGCTGAAGCAGACAAAAGCAACACTTTGGGTTGGTTTCCATTTCTCGGGCATTTCACAGCACAGCTCAAATGAGTTGCGGGTGCCCAACAGCACTATGAGGTGGTTTCTTTTTACCTTCCTGGGCTCTAGAGGCTGTTGGTGCCTTCAGGGCTGCTTCTTACTCTGAGGTTTCAGGGGGCAGTTCATAGAATAACCAGGTTGGAAGAGACCCATCAGATCATCGAGTCAAACCATTCCTATCAAACGCTAAACCATGTCCCTCAGCACCTCATCCACCCGTCCCTTAAACACTTCCAGGGAAGGTGAATCAACCCCCTCCCTGGGCAGCCTATTCCAATGACCCTTTCTGTGAAAAACTTCCTAATCTCTAGCCTAAATCTCTCCTGGTGGAGCTTGAGGCCATTCCCTCTTGTCCTGTCCCTTGGGAGAAGAGCCCAGCTCCCTCCTCCATGGCAGAATCAGTCCTTATGCCAACCCTGCACCTGCTGCTTCAGGGGATG
>JAUMJK010001031.1:0-146085 GCA_033558105.1 Coccyzus lansbergi
TCCGCGTCACCGCTCGGGGCCTGGCGCGCGGCGGCGGCGGCGGCGACCACCACCGCGGCCGGGGACGGTTCCGCTGGGCTCGGCGGCTCCTCCGCGGGCCTCTCGCGTCGCTCGGCGGCCCACCCGCTCGTTTCTCACCGCCCGTTCGCCTCCGGCGCGAGCCGGGGCGGGGAGCGGCGGCGGCTGAGGGCTCGTTGGCGGCCGGGCTCGCGCGCGCGGCCTGGTGCGCGCGGAGGATCCAGCCGCTCGCGTAGAAGCGGCGCCCGCGGTTGAGGAGAGTCGAGCCGGGGGTGGGGAAAACGCGCCGCTTCTCGTCCTCCTCGCCGCCGCCACCATGAGCGTGGAGGCCTACGGCCCCAGCTCGCAGACCCTCACCTTCCTGGACACCGAGGAGGCCGAGCTGCTCGGAGCCGACACTCAGGGCTCCGAATTCGAATTCACCGACTTCACCCTCCCCAGCCAGACCCAAACCCCGCCCGGGCAGGCCGGGCCGGGGCAGGCACAGGGGCCCCCCGGAGCGGGACAGGGGCCGCCGGGACCCATCGAAGCGCAGGTGAGTCCCGAGGGGGGCGGCTCCGGGAACGGGGGGAGGGGAAGCGGGACTGGGGGTCGCCTCTCGCCTGGAAACGGTGCGAGGAGCAGCCCCCCCCAAGCTGGTCCCGAGCGGCCAAAGCCGCCTCCGAGGTTTCGCCCTGACAGTTGTGGCGCCTTTCGGTGCCATGTGGAAGTCGGGAGGATGAAACGCTGCTGGATTCAGTCCAAGTTCCCTTTTCCCGTCTTTGAAGACTTTGGGTTCTTCTCCTCGACACCTCTTTAAAGGCTATGAGTTCTTCCCCAGTCCCCCCAACCTCGTTAAAGACTTCGGGTTCTTCCTCCCCAACCTCTTTAAAGACTTTAGGTTCTTCTGCCCCCCAACCTCGTTAAAGACTTAGGTTCTTCCCCCTCCAAGCCCTTTAATGACTTTGGGTTCTTCCCCCCTCCCCCCAACCTCTTTAAAAAAGATTTTGGGTTCTTCCCCCCAGAACCTCTTTAAAAAAGATTTTGGGTTCTTCCCCCCAGAACCTCTTTAAAAAAGATTTTGGGTTCTTCCCCCCAGAACCTCTTTAAAAAAGATTTTGGGTTCTTCCCCCCAGAACCTCTTTAAAAAAGATTTTGGGTTCTTCCCCCACAACCTTTTTAAAAAAGACTTTGGGTTCTTCTCCCCTTGAACTCCTTAAAAAAGACTTTGGGTTCTTCTCCCCTCAACCTCATTAAAAAAGACTTCGGGTTCTTCCCCTTCAACTTCGTTTAAAAAGGCTTTAGGTCCTCCCCCCCATCAGCCTCTTTAAAAAAGACTTTGGGTTCTTCTCCCCTTAACCTCTTTAAAAAATACTTTGGGTTCTTCTCCCCTCAACCTCGTTAAAGACTTTGGGTTCTTCCCCCTCCAACCCCTTTAAAGACTTAGGGTTCATCTCCCCCCAACCTCATTAAAGACTTTGGGTTCATCTCCCCTCAACCTCTTTAAAGACTTTGGGTTCTCCCCCTCCCTCTTTAAAAAAGACTTTGGGTTCTTCCCCCCCAACCTTGTTAAAGACTTGGGGTTCATCCCCCCCGAACCTCTTTAAAGACTTGGGGTTCATCCCCCCCGAACCTCTTTAAAGACTTGGGGTTCATCCCCCCCGAACCTCTTTAAAGACTTGGGGTTCATCCCCCCCAAACCTCTTTAAAGACTTGGGGTTCATCCCCCCCAAACCTCTTTATAAAAAAGACTTTGAGTTCTTCCCCCCCAACCTCTCTAAGGACTTGGGGTTCTTCCCCACCTCTTTAAAGCAAACACGACCATAAAGTAGTATTAGATTATCAAAACCTGAAAACTTGAGTACTGTAGAAATTGTTGTTTCCTTTAATTTCTGTCTTTCTAGGGCAAAAATAAAATATGGTTTGGGGGTTTTTTTGTGGGCCCCCCCCCCACACACACACCTTTTCTGCTGTTTTGAGTTTGTCGATATATGGCCCCGGAGTTAAATTCAGAGGTCTGGTTCCTCACAGCTTAAACGACAGGTGATTTGGGTTATTACAGAGCCTGTTGACATCCGCGACAATTAATTTGCTTTTCGTGTTGCTAAGTAAACGTGAAATAGAAGAAGGAAGTGGGGCTCTTTGCTCACCAGTGAGGAAGTGTTGCAGATAAAGCTGTCACCTGGCACCGAGCTGCGTCTGTGTCGTAAAAACTCAAACTTTACTCCATTTAAAGATCACGGAATATTCTGATTTTCGTCACGTCAAGATAAATGCTTGTTTAGTCTCTTTATTAACTATTTCTGAAGTCCCTCAGTTTTAAAGAGGAGTTGAAACGGGTGAGGTAAGTTTTTAATCTTGCGCCAGAGTTCGAGTGGGTTTTCATTTTTCCTTTTGCTCGTGAAACCTGACGTGTTGGGGTCTGGAAATGATGGAACGAGGCGGCTTGGCCTGATGCTGGGAATCTCTAGGTGGGTCTGAGGGGGTTTATCCCTCCTCCTGGGATCAACTCAACAGGGCTGGGACGGGGTGTTACACCCCGTCCCAGCCCTGTTGAGTTGATCCCAGGAGGAACGTTTGCGAGAGAGAATTAGACAGGATTCCATGGGCTGGTTGTTTATTTTCTCTTTACTTCCACCTTTTGAATTTGGCTTTAGCAGACTTTGGGCAGCTCCGAGCATTGAGATACCTGAATTATTCAAGCAGTCGGAGTAAAATGGTGTCTGTGTACAGTCAGGCTCTGCATTAATTGATTAAGAGGGTAGTTTTAATTAAATCTTAGCCTTTTTTAAGCTTCAGTGGGCTGTGATCATTCCAGAACTCGCAGCAGAGAATATGTGGCCAGAAGAAGAAGAAAAACCACCCTGAAATCAACTTCATAAGCTAAAAGACCAGATGAGAGGATTAATTTGTCTTTTTTTTTGTCTAAACATGTTTGAAAAGCCTTTGAAGTACAGAAAAAAAAATCTCTGGAGAGCACGTTCAGGTGCTGGTGTTGCCTGTAACTCTCTGCCTGCGCAGGCAGGGAGGGAGTTAGTTCTGTTTAACCAGAGTATTTATGAAGTTTCTCCAAGCTCTTGCAGTCATTGTGAGCTTCGTTTTGACTCGAGAAACGTAGATTTTGAGGGAAATGGGTAGACCTCTTGCCACAAGAACTCTCAAAGTGTTTTAATTTGATAGGAACGGTTGGACTCTGATCCGGTGGGTCTCTTCCAACCTGATGATTCTGTGATTCTAATTGTAGCATCCTGAGCTTAAGTGTCTCAAAACCCTGCTCCCTCGTGCTGTTCCGGCCGATAAGATCAAAAATAATGTGTTTTTTAACCATTCTGAGGCAAATTTTGCTGCCTTCAAAAAAAATAATCTAGACTTGCTGTGTCTTTTGGCAGGAGACACCAAATAATAACTTCTAAGGTGTGAAAATTGGTCACATGTGTTGTCACTGTTTATAATTAAAGCCACTTGAAGCAATAATTTCTGCTCAGAGCTGATAAACATCTCAGGGCTGTGCTTGTACTCTGCTGTTTCCTAGTCTGTTATCATCTTCCTATCCCAGTGTTTTCACAGATTGCTTGAGCAGAGGACCAGATTTCTTAAGAAAATGTGCTTGATTTATCCAGCCTGTAAAACATCCTTTCCCACTGTATATTTAACTAATAGATAAAGAGGATGTTAGGATTATTAGTGGAATTATGATGATTGGTAGTGGATTATTGATGGAAGATAGTGAGGGGTCAGTAGTACAGAGGCAAAATCAGAATCACCAGGTTGGAAGAGACCCACTGGATCACTGAGTCCAACCATAATATCTACTGTTTATAATATCTAGCTATATATCTAATTAATTATCTATATTCATAATATCTACTCTTCAGAGATGCTATTTCCATCGCTTACGCAGTGATGTATAATTAAAATCAAACCTAGAAATAGATTTTTAAAAGTACTTTAAGATAAATTCCGATTTCTGACTTATTTTTTCACTCTTCCAGGCGAGGACTTAGCTATGATAGGAAGGGGGGTCACTGATGGACAAGGTGTTAACATGTTAGCTGAGCTGTTTCAGGGAGGGGTTGAAAGAGGCTCGATCACTCTTAGATTTCTTGAGGGACTTGGTTTAGCGTTTGATAGGAATGGTTGGACTGGAAGATCCGATGGGTCCCTTCCAACCTGGTTGTTCTATGATTCTGTGATTTCTGGGCTGGACCGTGGGACCTGGATTGAATTTACAATTTTTCTAAAGACTTTTTGTCTTAACAAAATGACTGACTCCTCGTTGCTCGGGTCCTCAGTGGAAAGAGAGCATTGAGGTGTTGTGGGGGTGGATGTTCTCTTTACAGATCCCCTGATTTTTGAAAGGGAAAGCAAATCGCTGTGAGAGACTATAATAAGGTGCAGTAGATAATCTAAGATATAATGTAAAAAAAAATCTGCAAACAAAACAACACATAGAATCATAGAATCACCAGGTTGGAAGAGACCCACTGGATCATTGAGTCCAACCATTCCTATCAAACAGTAAACCATGTCACTCAGCCCTGCAGGTCCAAAAATGTGTATTTTTCGTGAAGCTTGAGGTGCAAATTGCCTGAATGGTGACCATGCGAGCGGGTTCTGCAGCTGCAGTGTGGAAGTGCCTTGTGAGTGCTTGGGCTGCAGGCTTTTGCAACAAGGATGCTCCACTAGCAAAATACCTGCTGAACTGCAATTATTTTTCTTGTTACAGCTTGAAATAAGCCACTTTAAAGCAGAGCTGCGCTAAGTGGATGTGGCTGCGTTCACTTGTGGATCAGCTGCTGCTGTGGGTTGGGTGTGTTAGCCAGATGCACCGTGAGAAGTCAGCGTGGGGATGTCCTCTTACCACCGATTTGGTTTGCTTCTCTGTAACTCAGTTCCTTGAACCTTTGCTGTTGTCTCTGAGCCGATATTTTAGAGGCCAAAAAAAAGGCAGGAGGGAGGGAGCGGTACCTGGGTGACAGTTTTGGAGCACCTCGGTGTTCAGACTGCTGGCGCTGTTAAACCTGCTGTGCAAGAAGTTTCAGTCAACACTTCTAAAAGAGAGGAGCCCTCCCTGCTGCCTCATACAGTGCTCCATGGTGCCAGCTTGTTAATAACATGCACAGAGAGGAGGCTGAGAGGAGACCTCGTTGCTCTCTATAACTCCCTGAGAGGAGGTTGTGGAGAGGAAGGAACTGGGCTCTTCTCCCAAGGGACAGGGGACAGGACAAGAGGGAATGGCCTCAAGCTCCACCAGGGGAGGCTCAGGCTGGACATCAGGAAAAAATTTTCACAGAAAGGGTGATTGGGCAGTGGCAGAGGTTGCCCAGGGGGAGGGTTGAGTCCCCTTCCCTGGAGGGGTGTAAGGGACGGGTAGACGAGGTGCTGGGGGACATGGGTTAGTGATTGATGGGAATGGTTGGACTCGATGATCCGGAGGGTCTCTTCCAACCTGGTGATTCTATGATTCTATGATCTCAAATGGTTTGTTGTTGTGCTCATCACTGCAGTCGTGGTGGTGGTTCTTTTCCTACCCTTTCCTACTCAAAGTTGTAATGGAGTAGGGTCTGCTTCTCTCTTGTCAGGGTTCAGTAAAGTCTTGGCTAAATAAATCAAACATTGGAGTGACTGAGTGAGCAGAGCATTTGGGAGTGTGGGGATTGAGCCATCCTGGGGGTTCCCAACAGCGTTGTGTGAAGATGCTGAGGCTCCCCCAGCTGCTGGTGTGTGGAGAGAGCAGCCAAGTCAAACCAGAACACCCCTGGGCCATGTGGGACTAGAATCGGGTGTGTGACAGCTGCGCTTCTTGCTCCTGCCTGGTGGTGAACACACTGTGCTCAGTATTGCCCGAAAGGAGTTATTTTTAACACGAGTGAGGGTTGGGGTGTCAAAGTTGCTGATCCAGCACCAAATGCTGCAGAATCCCCCAGTTCTGGCAGTGAGCACAGTCAGCAGCGGCAGGAGAGCTGCCTGGTGGGTGTGTGCTGTGTTAGCACACCTGATCACCGCCAACAGGAGCTGTGGGGCCGGCTGGGAGGGGCTCCTGCACCTTTCTAGGAGAGCTTTGACCTTATTTCCTACATGAAATCATGTTATAGCCAAAACAAACATAAAGTAACACCAGAGCGACTGCCATACCTGATGGATTTTGCAAATATGTTTGATTCAGTGTGTAATATGGTCAGTACTTCCTGAACAAGTGACACTGCCTGGAGTTACGCTGCTGAATTATAGAATCATAGAATCACCAGGTTGGAAGAGACCCACCGGATCATCGAGTTCAACCATTCCCATCACTCACTAACCCATGGCCCTCAGCACCTCGTCCCACCCATCCCTTGAACCCTCCAGGGAAGGGGACTCAACCCCCTCTCTGGCAGCCTCTGCCACTGCCCAGTGACCCTTTCTGTGAAAAAGTTTCTCCTGATGTCCATCCTGACCCTCCCCTGGTGGAGCTTGAGGCCATTCCCTCTCATCCTGTCCCCTGTCCTGTTATTTCTAGAGCCATATCCCTTATATATCATATATATATATATGGCTTATCTTATATGTATATATCATATATATATAAGGCTTTTATGAGCACAGGTTTCTTCATTGCTTGCTTTCTGTGACCCAAGTGTCACAAAGTCGTGCTGCTGATATCCTTGAGTTTAAACAGTCCTGTAAAACACGAGCTAATTAAACAAATACTGACTATAGAACTGGTTCCTGTTTTGGCTTTTAGCAGAATTTTCACTTTCTTTTGAGTTTTTCTCAACACAAGGTTTTGCTTTCAGGAGCAGAGATTACTCTCCTTGGCTTTATGTTTTGGAGTCTGTTTTCATTCTGTAACTTAAGCTCTAGCGTTTTATTCCAGGTTAATGGCCCTGACGGCATCCTGCAGAACGGAGCTGTGGATGATAACGTGGCTAAAACAAGCCAGCTTCTGGCAGAGCTGAACTTTGAAGAAGATGAAGAAGATACCTATTACACAAAGGACCTTCCTGTGCATGCTTGCAGGTGAGACTAATCTTTGCCTCAAGCTTGTTATTTGCAGAGGGAAGGAGCACTTTGTGCGAGTGAAAGGGGTATATTGAGAGACTTCTTTGGGATTTGGGAGGAAATGCCTTGGAAACAGCCCTGTCCTGGTACAAGAGTGGTAAAATGGTGCCCTCTGGTGAGCTCGTGTGTAGGTTCAACTCTGCCGCATCCAGCAAGGCTTGGGAATAACTGACATGCTGAGCGAGTTGGGGCTGTTGACCCTGGAGAAAGGTCTCCAGGGAGGCCTTTGAGCGGCCTCCCGGTACTGAAAGGGGCTCCAGGAAAGCTGGGGAGGGGCTCTGGATGAGGGCAGACAGGGATAGAACTAAGGGAAACAGTTTTCAGCTGGAAAAGTGGAGATTGAGATGAGATCTTGGGGAGAAATGTTTTGCTGTGAGGATGGGGAGACCCTGGCCCAGGTTTCCCAGAGCAGGGGTGACTGCCTCATCCCTGGAGGGTTTCAAGACCAGGTTGGATGGGGCTTGGAGCCCCTGATGCAGTGGGAGGTGTGGAACTAGATGGGCTTGGAGATCCCTTCCAACCCAAACCATTCAAGGCTTCTCTGACCTTCATTGAGGAGGAGAAGGCTGAGTCAGCCAAGGAACCATCATGGTGAGAAGTGTTAAAAAGCTTGTGACTCAGAACAGAAGTTTGGTTTGTGTTTGATACTTACACCAACTCTCATGTTTCCCAATTTTCACTTCCCATTCTTTCTGTGCTCTACCAGGTAGTTTGAATCTTGTGTTGGAGTTTTCCTATGAGCAGATACCCAACTGCTTCCTGTTTTTTTCATTTTTAATTCCAGTTACTGTGGTATCCACGACCCTGCTTGTGTGGTTTACTGCAACACCAGCAAGAAGTGGTTCTGCAACGGACGTGGGAACACATCCGGCAGGTAAACACTCAAATAATGGGAATAATGGCAGTATTGCTTTGGAGTGTGTTTCTTTGAAGTGGAACGATGGCTGTGCCTTACATTTGTGACAATCAAAACCCAGCGATTTAAATGTGAACCTCCAGCCTCCTCTTTGGCTTTTCTGCTCTTGCCGACTTCGACCTTGATCTCAGCAAAACTTGAATCGCTCCACGGAAGGGAGTTTGCTGCTTCATTCGCATCCTGTGTTACTGCAAAGCACAGTAGAACACTTGCCCTGGACCTGTGGGGCTTCGGGAGGCTTCTTTCAATTAGCAGTAACATAAAAAGGACTTTTTCCATGTTTCCTATTCTTTCACACTCGCCTAGCTTAAAGCATCCACACACTGAGAACCCCTGTTAGCAGCATCTTTACTTGGATTAAAAGAGCGAGATTGTAGACTCATAGAATCACCAGATTGGAAGAGACCCACCGGGTCGAGTCCAACCATTCCTATCTCACCAGTGTAAATAGGTTTTGCTTATGTCTTTTAGTAACCGAGAAATCATTTATTAAGTTAGGACTTCCTCAGCACAAGAAGGATGTTGAGGCTCTGGAGCGAGTCCAGAGAAGAGCCACGAAGCTGGTGAAGGGGCTGGAGAACAGGCCCTATGAGGAGCGGCTGAGAGAGCTGGGGGTGTTTATCCTAGAGAAGAGAAGACTGAGAGGAGACCTGATTGCTCTCTATAAGTACCTGAAAGGAGGTTGTAGAGAGGAGGGAGCTGGGCTCTTCTCCCAAGTGACAGGGGACAGGACGAGAGGGAATGACCTCAAGCTCCGCCAGGGGAGATTTAGGCTGGACATCAGGAGGAAGTTTTTCACACAGAGGGTCATTGGGCATTGGAACAGACTGCCCAGGGAGGTGGTTGAGTCCCCTTCCCTGGAGGTGTTTAAGGGACGGGTGGATGAGGTCTTGAGGGACTTGGTTTAGTGTTTGATAGGAACGGTTGGATCCGATGGGTCTCTTCCAACCTGGTTGTTCTATGATTCTATGAATGAATCCGATTTTCCAATTAACTTGATATAAACGTGTGTCCTCTCTGATTTCAGCCACATTGTTAATCACCTTGTGAGAGCCAAGTGCAAAGAGGTGACTCTCCATAAAGACGGACCTCTCGGAGAGACTGTCCTGGAATGCTACAACTGCGGATGTCGTAATGTGTTTCTCCTTGGCTTCATTCCAGCCAAGGCAGACTCGGTGGTGGTTCTGCTGTGCAGGTGAGAGAATGCCTTTAGTGGCACAGCTGCATCGAGGCTATTGCATCACCTCATTTCTAAAGGGCAACTCTCACTTTCTTGTTGGACCAGGACGTGTTTTGTACTCTAATTTGGCACCATTTTTCCTTTATAGTATGGACTTCATGATTTGTATACAAGTCCATGATGCAGTAAAGGAAGATTTGGTTTTGCTGGGCAAATGTCTTAGTTCTGTAGAAAAGTATTTCTCCCACATGAAGCAGTGCTTGAAGGAAGAAAAGTGTTCTTCTCTTTTACACTGATGTTCAGATTTGGAAGTATAACAGATCAGTTCAGGAAACTGCTCTGGAGCCCTTGCTGGAGTGGTTACTCTGTTTTAAGGGTTTTTCTGTCAGCTCAGAGAATCATTTGAAGGCGACAGAAATCGGAAATTGTTCTCTGACAGGTTCTATCAGAAATCATGATTTTAGAAGTGTGTATTTTAATTAAATGCTGTCACTGTTTTTGACAGTAGGTGTGTTCCCACAGAGCCAGTTGGGTGGGAAGTAATCCTGATTGTTTTCTGGTATATCGTGTGTGTGCACAATCTTAACGGACTGTAAACAGTTTCAAAGATGAGTATCATACTTAATATTGTAGATGCTGACATTTTAAGTTCTAGAAACACTCAAGAAATACTGGCAAGAAATGCCAAGTCTTCCTGGTAGGGAAGTTAATACCTACAGAAACTGAAAAATACATTTCCCTGACAGGCTAAGGTGGTTTTGATTTTTTTCCTTTTAAACTGAGATGCTTGAGTTGTTTTAAGAGTGCGATAAGCCTGTTTTCACACTTCATGTGACAGACTTTTCCTTACATGTGTCTAATTTAATAATTTCTTCCAAAATTTTGGTTGTGCAGGCAGCCATGTGCCAGTCAGAGCAGTTTAAAGGATATTAACTGGGACAGCTCACAGTGGCAGCCTCTGATCCAGGATCGTTGTTTCCTCTCGTGGCTGGTGAAGATTCCGTCTGAGCAGGAGCAGTTGCGAGCCCGACAGATCACAGCTCAGCAGATTAACAAACTGGAAGAACTTTGGAAGGTACATACCGCTCTTCAAATACTGCTTCTGTTCTACCAAGTGCTGGTTTTGTGTGTTTGGGAGGGAGGGACGAGACTGTTGTAGCAGCTGCATAAGATAAGGAACTTCAGCCACACGAGGTTTAAATCTTACTGGTTTTGACAAGCAGCACAACTAGGGTTTGATCAAAGGATTCAAGAGATAGGTTGTCTAAGCACGAAAGTTTCACCATTTGGTTCTTCAGAATTGTCAGGCAATATGAAAAAAAACTTCCCTTCCTCATGCCAAATCTTTCGCTTGTTCCTGCTTTACATAACCAGCTAAGCAGGGAGCTCTTAGTCCACACTTGGCATTCGATTATTACTTTTTGAGAGTTTTTTTTCTCTGCATAACAACCCTGACTAGATGCGAGTAAGCATCACATCACGTTTTGGAGTAGTTTGAGCAGGTTATACCTTGATATAACTTCCCGTAGTGGTAAGATTTGATTTTATCAGTCCTGTTGCACAGTGAGAGCTCGTCACTTCTTTTAAGCATAAAACTTTGACACAAAATATGCTTTAAATTCTAGGAAAATCCATCTGCAACCCTTGAGGATTTAGAGAAACCTGGTGTTGACGAAGAACCGCAGCATGTCCTGCTTAGATACGAAGATGCCTATCAATACCAAAATATATTTGGTCCTCTGGTCAAGCTCGAGGCCGACTACGACAAGAAACTCAAGGAGTCTCAGGTAGTGTGCTTGAAATATGTCTGTTCGAGGGGTGAACTGACTGGTATCAATCATGGGCACTGCTGACAACACAGACTCAAGTGAAATGGATGTCTTTGTCCAGTATTAGAACATCACAGTGATTGCAGTAGTGATGTGTGATAACAAGGAGAGGAATGGAAAATATTCAAACTCAAGTTTTTAAAAAAGAGCTTAAAACACTTGGACTTCCCTCTTTTCTGCATTCAGAGGTTCTTTCCAAGAACTATATTCTATTGTGGGATTGTGCAGCTTGACCAAGTTCTTTTGTTACTCTCAGGAAAAAATTTTTCATGGAAATTGCCATTGGGCACTGGAACTGCCCAGGAAGGGGGTTGAGTCCCCTTCCCTGGAGGGGGGGTTTAAGGGACGGGTGGACAAGGTGCTGAGGGACATGGATCAGTGATTTTTGGAAATGGTTGGACTTGAGGATCTAGTGGGTCTCTTCCAACCTAGTGATTCTATGATTCTATAACGGGCACTTAACCTTGGTCAGAGTTTCCAGTCAAACTTGAGTTCTGTGAGGTCATGCAAGCACTTTATGAGTGTTTAAAAGGTGAGGGGAGAGAATAATTCAGATGGCAATTAGGATTTTGCTTCTCATTAACTGACTCTTGTAGAGCAGAATTATCTTCTGCAGATGGAGTGAACTCAGTCCAAGAGAATAAATACAGATATGTCTGTGCTGTGACATTGGAACAGCAAGTTTGGTTTCTCTACTGTTTTGATGTGTAGGACAGCAAGGGCTGTTGTAGGTGGCAAACAGCTCTTTAAGAACATCATGGATGCCTTTTTTTTTTTTTTTCCTGCTAGACCCAAGATAACATCACGGTCAGGTGGGATCTGGGCTTGAACAAGAAGAGAATTGCTTACTTCACTTTGCCAAAGACTGATTCAGGTAAGCACAGCTTGAACGTGCTTTGTCTGGGTTGCTTACGCCTGGGGAATAACATCACTGTTTAGAGAACTGTGAGGCTCTGACCTGGCACGCTAAGTTTTTTTGTGTTGGAGGATTGTGATTCATTAATGAATCTTCTGAGAGAGTTTTCTTTCCTTCATAGATATGCGCCTGATGCAAGGAGATGAGATCTGCTTGAGATATAAAGGAGACCTGGCCCCTCTGTGGAAAGGAATTGGTCATGTTATCAAAGTTCCTGATAGTATCCTTTACTTAGTGAGCCTTCAGGGAGGCTTAGCCAAGGCTGAAATCTCGCTGAACCATCAGTAAATGCGTATAAATTAATTCTGAGATCATTTTAATTCGTCGGGGGCAGGGGGGGTCTGCTAAAAATAACAAAAATTGGGGAAAATCAAATTCAAAGTTTTGCTATAGATTACTACTTAACGAGGTTCTACAGATTATGGTGACGAGATAGCCATTGAGCTGAGGAGCAGCGTGGGAGCACCCGTGGAAGTTACTCATAACTTCCAAGTGGATTTCGTGTGGAAGTCGACTTCGTTTGACAGGTACTGGCACTGGCAGTCAGAAATCTGGAGACACCGAATGTTTCCAGTCTCTGACCACATCAGCTGCTTTGTAGAGCAACAGGCCTCACTTTTATTACAAGTTCACGTAGTCTAAATACCATCAAACTGTCAATTTTTCTCATTTTGAAAACACACATAAGGTTTGTTTCAAATGAATCAAGTTAACGCGTGAACCAAAGAGAAGAAATTGTCTTGTGTTTAGTGATACTTGGAACACAGGAAGAAAAACTGCTTTGTAGTTGAGCTTCCTGACCACTGCTCCATCACAAAGTGTGCTCTGATTTTAATTGGCCTTCCTCAACTTTGAATCACTTCAGCAGGAATTTCAGCACATTTGAATTGGCTATGGGGTCAACAGGCTTCGGATGTGTCTGTACTGCATTTTCTAAGAGAGGAGTTTGTCCTCCTGAAAGAGAGATACAGAGTACAGACTTAGTTCAAGTCTTGCACCCGAAATGACTGTTGCAGAATCTGTCCGAGGCTGCTGGTTCCCTACAGATTTTGTTTATAATGCTTTGTAGTCTTCACGTTGGGGAAAAGCAAGATACGTGTTCTCAGAGTCTAGTTTTTGTCTCCTAATTCTGTTAGTATCTGTCCTACATTGTTCTCTTTTCTCTACTTTAATTTGTACCTCGTGTCTGATTAACCATTGCGTAGGGCAGTTGTGGCCTGGTATATCTTTTTTTTTTTTTATCATGTTTGATAGGAACGGTTGGACTCAATGATCTGATGGGTCTCTTCCAACCTGATTGTTCTGTGACTCTATGATCTGAGGTCAGGCTGTTACAATTCCTTTTCTCCTGTCCCTCCCGCATTTCAGGATGCAGAGTGCTTTAAAAACATTTGCTGTGGATGAGACTTCGGTGTCTGGGTACATCTATCACAAACTGCTGGGTCACGAGGTAGAAGATGTCATCATTAAATGCCAGTTGCCAAAGCGCTTTACAGCACAAGGACTTCCCGATCTCAACCATTCTCAGGTAACCTCATCTCCTCCTTTCTAGACAAAAGTGTACGAGAAAGGATTTATGAATAGAGGTTGAACAACGTAACTTCCTAAGCACTGAATGCTAAATAACAATTGAAATAAAACCATTACAGGTTTATGCTGTGAAGACTGTCCTGCAGCGCCCTCTGAGCCTTATTCAGGGTCCTCCTGGCACCGGAAAAACAGTGACATCAGCCACAATTGTCTATCATCTGGCCAGACAGGGCAATGGGTAAGAACCGTTCTCTCTAAATCTTTTATGTATGAGGTTATTTCATTAACGGTCCTAGAATCAGCGGCTGAGAGAGCTGGGGGTGTTTATCCTGGAGAAGAGGAGGCTGAGGGGAGACCTCATTGCTCTCTCCAACTACCTGAGAGGAGGTTGTGGAGAGGAGGGAGCTGGGCTCTTCTCCCAAGGGACAGGACAAGAGGGAATGGCCTCAAGCTCCACCAGGGGAGGGGTCAGGATGGACGTAAGGTAAAAATTCTTCACAGAAAGGGTCATTGGATACTGAAACAGGGAGAGGGTTGAGTCCCCTTCCCTGGAGGGGTTTAAGGGACATGTGAACGAGATGCTGAGGGACATGGGTTAGTGTTTGATGAGAATGGTTGGACTCAATGATCCGGTGAGTTTCTTCCAACCTGGTGATTCTATGATTAATGTGCATCATTGAACTGAATAGGCTTTCCAGAAGTATATTCTTCTGGGAAGACTTGTGCCTTTTTCAGAAAATATTCTTTCCCAGCGTATTTTTAGGGCACTTGTAACACAATTCTGACTTTGTCACAAGTCTAGTGTTAAAAAGGTCTACAGCTAATTGAGACTTGTTTCTTGCTTAATTTTTTCAAGGCCTGTTTTAGTCTGTGCTCCGAGTAACATCGCTGTAGATCAGCTGACTGAGAAGATCCATCAAACTGGACTGAAAGTGGTGCGTCTCTGCGCTAAAAGTCGTGAAGCCATCGACTCCCCTGTGTCCTTCTTGGCACTGCACAACCAGATCCGAAACATGGATAGGTAAGAAATGGTTGAGGGAAACCAAAACCAATTGAGGTGCTGAGGAACATGGTTTGGAGACTGGTGGGAATGGTTGGACTGGATGATCTGCTGGGTCTCTTCCAACCTGGTGATTCTATGATTCTAAATTCAGTGTTGAGATGAGCACAGCTGATGAACTGTGTGATGGCAACGCTGACTATTGGCTTGATGTGGTCATGCTTTTTGGTTCCATACATGTCATTTGGTTTTACAAATGAGTTGCACTGTAATCCTACGATGTTGTTAATTAGGCTGTAAAGCAAAATGCCTTCTTTTGCAGCATGCCGGAGCTTCAGAAACTGCAGCAGCTTAAAGATGAAACTGGAGAACTGTCGTCTGCAGATGAGAAACGTTACCGTGCGCTGAAGCGAACAGCAGAGCGGGAATTACTGATGGTAAAGTTGAATTCCTCCTGGCAGTTTAAACTATTGCTTCTCCCACTTGAGGCTTAACTGCAATTTGCTGAGGGTGATCAGAGCGCGATTCACCTTTTGAGGGATTCTTGGGATGGTGTTGAATACCCTTCCATATAGAAATATCTGCTGATATCCTACTTGGTTAATGCTGGTTGTCTTTCTGTCCCAGAATGCGGATGTGATTTGTTGTACCTGCGTGGGAGCCGGCGATCCGAGACTTGCAAAAATGCAGTTCCGCTCCATTCTGATTGACGAGAGCACACAGGCTACGGAGCCGGAGTGCATGGTGCCGGTCGTCCTGGGAGCAAAACAGGTAGGAGCCGTTGGACTCCATTAAAGCAAAGAATTTATAAATAGAGGAAGTAGCATCGAGCAGTAACATTCACAGTGTAGTCACTCAGAGATACAAAATCCTTTCCTTTTGTGGAAGACTCTTCCATAATATAGATTTAAATTACTCTATTTTTTGTTAGTCATGTAGCTGTTTTGTTTCCATGGCATAATGTTTGCCAAGAACATGTTGGCCCTGTTGAAACAATCTGGAGACTGAAGATTTCATTCCGAAATGATCAGCTGAAAAGAGAGTTGACCCTAAAGGCTTACAAGCCTTAGATCTGAAGCGTATTACAAATCAGACTGATTAGGTCCTAATGTAGGAGAGTAGGATGAGAAGAAATGGCTTCAAGTTACGCCAAAGTGGGGGTCAGATTAGATATTAAAAGAATTTCTTCACTGAAAGGGTTCTCGAGCACTGGCAGAGGCCACACAGGGAGGTGATGGAGTTGCCATGCCTGGAGGTATTTAAAAGACAGGTAGATGAGGGGCTCGGGGACAGTTTAGTCACGGGGAGGTGTGGTCGGACTCAAAGGTCTTTTCCAACCATCTTTTCCACAATCTCAAAGGTCTTTTTCCAACCAAACGGTGCTGTGGTTCCATATTGCTGCTCCTTCTGGCTATTTAAACAAGTTTTGTCAAATCAAAAACTGAGATGCATGTGCATGAACTTTCCTCTCCACAGCTTATTCTTGTGGGTGACCACTGCCAGCTGGGCCCTGTCGTGATGTGTAAGAAAGCTGCCAAGGCCGGCCTGTCGCAGTCTCTCTTCGAGAGGCTGGTGGTGCTGGGGATCCGCCCCATCCGCCTGCAGGTGCAGTACCGCATGCATCCCGCTCTCAGCGCTTTTCCATCCAATATTTTCTACGAGGGCTCGCTCCAGAATGGTGTCACTGCAGGTAAACACAAGTCGTACTCCTGCAAATTACTTTTATCCTTTCGTTAAGGGTTAAAATCTGAGGGGTTTGCTTAAAAAGGTAATTGCCAGTGCACTTAGTTCTCAGTCTTTAAAGTGCTCTGATGTGAAAGTGAGTGTTCTTCCTAGTAAAGCAGCGCTGACTTTTTCTCCTTTACTTGTTTTTGTGCTCCTCAGCGGACCGTGTGAAAAAAGGGTTTGATTTCCAGTGGCCACAGCCAGATAAGCCGATGTTTTTCTATGTTACACAAGGTCAGGAAGAAATTGCCAGCTCGGGAACCTCGTACTTAAACAGGTAAACAAAACTCTGTGCTGAGATAGAAGCGTAGGCTGGGGTAAAGTATTTGTGAGTATCTTGAATGTAAGGAAGTTCGTAAATGGATCTGTCAATAATTCTGTGACGTCCCTTGGGGACAGTTGATGAAGTCAAGGAAAAGTGCAATAAGCAGTTCCCACTGCAAACCAAATGTCAAAGCATTTCTCTGTGCCTCAAGTTGCTACAACAACGCTCATAGTGTTCTGTATTCTCCAGAACTTGTAGTGCTTCGCTATATGAAAAAAAAAAAAGACAAAACGGCTAAATAAGGGTTTGTGTTTTTTAAGAGTTACTTTCCATTTTTGTGAAGGTTGGATCTGTGCTTCAAGTGGACCAGCCCACAGACCTCAAATGCTTTGTGTGCTGGGACACAGCGTTTCCCTGTGAGCAGTCCTTACATTCTGCGGGAGCTCTTTGGAATCAGTAAAGTGTTGTTTCCCATTAGCAGCTGTGATTTGCAGTGGGTTGTGTGCCTTTTTAATAAAAGCTGCCCTCGGGGACAGAGCAAGCTGAGCCACGGTTTGGAGTCGCTTTGCCCTAGGGCTCCATTTGCGGTAAACGAAGAGAAAAAGGCAGCTCTGGAGGGAGCAGTTTAAACCTTACGTGGGTTTGAATTGCTCTGTGGAGGTGTGTGTGCTCCTTGACTGGTGCATGAGTGCTTGATATGTGAGATAGATTTGAGTAAACTGCAGCTGCAGCAGGAAATGCTGATCAAGTTTGATTTCAAAGCCAGAATTCCGGTAGCTCCTGAAGCAGAGCCCTTGGTGGGGGCACGACATGGTTGGGAATTGAATTTTCTCCTTTCTATCCCGTTTTCTGCACATTCCAACTTCTTTTTCAAAGAGTGAGCTGAAAACGTGTCTCTCCTCCTGGTCGCGTGCGTTCGTTCATGCGCCGGGAAGGGAGACCAGACCGACTTATGAAAAATATCTGCTGCGATATTTTTAATCTCCATCCGTTTTGTGAACATGTGCAAGACTGCGGTGAGCCAGACTGCGCACAAACAAACGCCACAATAGTTGGCTGGCAGGGAGACTGGCATTAAAATCATTCTATATTTAAAACTTTAAGATAAAGCAACCGAAGGATCTGTTTGCAGGGCTGGCTGGAGTGTTTTAGTGCTCTCACTTAAAGCTAACTCTGCGAGCAAGTTCCGGTTTGGAACGACGACCACTGAATTTTGCTCTTAGCCTTGTTGTAGTGCTGAGGAGGTAGAGGTGTATGTGAAGAGATCCGTGTCATTGAGATCTCTTTCTGAGATACTGTTTTTACCCATATTCCTCTGGCTGAGAACACGCATGGCCTAAGTCAAGAGGTGGTAGGAGTGAGCGTTCATGCGCAGCTTAAGCTGAGTTAGTCAGAGTGCTCGAGCAGCAACAGAGAATTGATTTTTCTTGGAGTAGCCTTTCTTCAAAAAGCTACCACAATATACCGATGTGGTCAGTGTTTTAAACTCAACTTGATTAGACCTTGATTCTCCTTAGATAAATGAATTTCTCTTCTAGGACGGAAGCTGCCAACGTGGAGAAGATAACGACAAAGCTGCTGAAAGCTGGTGCCAAACCGGATCAGATTGGCATCATTACCCCTTACGAAGGCCAACGCTCCTACCTGGTGCAGTACATGCAGTTCAGTGGCTCCTTGCATACCAAGCTCTACCAGGTACGCAGATAAGCGAGAACGTTGGGATGCAGAGGAGCTAGAGAAGTCAGATATTGTGAAACTTCGCAGCATTTTAATTTTTAGTCTGACTTGTTAGTCGTCGGTCTGCGTTTGCTCTTTAATTTTTCAGTTTAGTTGATTGTGGTTAAAATAGCGCAGAGAGAAGTGTCTCAGCGGTATCAAATGCCAGTAAGTGTTGGGAGAGCGTTTGGCCAGATAAAGGAGAGGGTCTCTGAACAGGAAGGCTTCA
The DNA here is from genome assembly GCA_033558105.1 of Coccyzus lansbergi. Taxonomy (NCBI): domain Eukaryota; kingdom Metazoa; phylum Chordata; class Aves; order Cuculiformes; family Coccyzidae; genus Coccyzus; species Coccyzus lansbergi. Next base: position 18,345 of record JAUMJK010001031.1, read on the forward strand.
GCGAGTCCCTGAGGAGTCACTCAGGCACAGGAGGGGGAGGTCACTGGTGCTTCAGCTGTGGAAAAGCTTCACTCAACTTGCGTCTTAAATCAAAGCTTTGTGCCAAGAGACCTGCAGGGATCCAGGCTCCATAAATCCTGATGGTCATACTATTTATTTGTTTGGGAATATGTCCTTCCATCAGTGGAACTCCTCTACCAAACACTGACATTTGTTGCTACAAACAAGTTGCTTGTCTGCTCAATGTAGTCTGTTTTGCAATATTGAGAACTTGAGCAGTGTTTTCGCTGACAGAAGACTCGGTGGAAATACTTTTGCTTCTGCCAGGAATGATCTGTCCCTCCGATTCGTGTTTCTCGGAGGCTGGGAGAAGCGATGCTCGTTTGGATCCATCTTACTACGAGTTTTTGGAATAGGCAGAAGTCTCTTTGGCAACATCCCTAGGAAAAGGATGCTTTCCATAGCGCAGATGCCAGGACTGGGGAAACAGGAGAACTGTAATGCAGTGAACATAAAAGCAATTTGTCCTCAACTGAGGCCGTCTGTTCTCCTGTAGGAAAACTATTTAGTGACCAGTGGAGTTACTAAATCATTTGTCATTACGAAAATAACATTTTTGTCCAATGATGAGAACTGCAAATGCTCAGCCAGCGCGTTGCGTAATGCCTGTTGGTAGTGTAACTGTTTTGCACTCTGCTGACATGATTTACATGTTTTCCTCTGTTTCAGGAAGTGGAAATTGCAAGTGTGGATGCCTTCCAGGGACGAGAGAAGGACTTTATTATCCTTTCTTGTGTGAGGGCCAACGAACACCAGGGAATAGGGTTTCTGAATGACCCCAGGCGTCTTAACGTAGCTCTTACAAGAGCAAGGTGAAGTAAAAGCAGGCACATTTTTATCTATTCTAGAGACCTAATTCAGTCTGTTAAAGCTTCCATGCAGCTTTGTGGGGAGCAGGCCTATTCCCAATCTGTTTTCAGGGAGCCTTGAATGATTTCCGCATTACCTACAATTCACAAGAGCAATCTCCACCTAATCAGTGTGATCGTTTGGCAGCAGCAGTTTGTAGAAGCCTCTGAGTTGTTATCTGCAGGGCAGAACCCTTCATCTGCTGCTGTATCCCTTCCAGCAACCTTTTTTTTAACATTTTGCTTCTCTTGCGATGGATTTGGTTACCGAGAAGGGTGATGTGGAGTCAGTACTCAGTTGTCTGCCTTCCTTGGTCTCTGCAAGCTTTAAACCAACACAGGGTGGTCGGTCGAGCGCACCAATAACGCTTGGCAAGCTGGCAAAAGGAAGCTTGGGATTATTGAGAAACTGGCTGCAGCCACCTCCTTCCAAGTGTGTTGTCATTCTACAGAAATCATCTGTAAACAAAACAATTGCATCAGGGTCTCCCACACCCACAGGCCACTGTTAAGGGCCCTGATCTACTGCGAGAGAGGTTGGCTTTGAGGCTGTTTCGACGTTAATATGTAAAGTAGCTTTATCTGTCGTCGTGCAGGTATGGAGTAATTATCGTTGGGAACCCAAAAGCGCTGTCTAAACAACCCCTTTGGAACCACCTGCTGAATTACTACAAGGAGCAAAAGGTGTTGGTGGAGGGACCACTGAATAACCTCCGGGAAAGCCTCATGCAGTTCAGCAAGCCCCGGAAGCTCGTCAACACCATCAACCCTGTAAGTTGCCCTCTCCTGGGGTCTCGTGTTTGTGGCATGAAGGAACTGGGGGGCCCAGGGTCTCATGTGTTCATGGCGTGAAGCTATTGGGGGTCCCAGGGTCTCGTGTGTTCATGGTGTGAAGCTATTGGGGGTCCCAGGGTCTCATGTGTTCATGGTGTGAAGCTATTGGGGGTCCCAGGGTCTCGTGTGTTCATGGTGTGAAGCTATTGGGGGTCCCAGGGTCTCATGTGTTCATGGTGTGAAGCTATTGGGGGTCCCAGGGTCTCATGTGTTCATGGCGTGAAGCTATTGGGGGTCCCAGGGTCTCATGTGTTTGTGGCCTGAAGCAATTGGGGGGCGGTTGATCCATCACAAATGGATGGAATGAATAAACGTTTGCCCACATAGCCTCACTCCCCCATGGCTTTCTATTTTGGTTGCCTGGCTTAATGCAGTGCGATCCAAGTAGGTTGCTGCATCAACCACTTCCAAGTCGAGCATTTGTAGAACAGCCTTCTTGATGCTTTTATTTTGGTCTTTACCACAAAATTTTATGAGGAGGTAACTTCTAAAGTAAATGAGACATAAGTAGCTGTTCTGTGTGTGGAATGAAAGCTCATTGGGTGCATGTGCTTAATAGCCTTGGACATCAAAGCTTGAAAGGTTGAATCATAGAATCACCAGGTTGGGAGAGACCCATCGGATCATCAAGTCCAACCATTCCCATCAATCACTAACCCATGTCCCTCAACACCTCGTCTACCCGTCCCTTAAACCCCTCCAGGGCAGGTGAATCAACCCCCTCCCTGGGCAGTTCCAGTGCCCAGTGACCCTTTATGTGAAATATTTTGTCCTAATGTCCAGCCTGAACCTCCCTTGGTGGAGCTTGAGGCCATTCCCTCTCATCCTGTCCCCTTTCTGCTTTGTTCTTTAACCCAAGTTCTTGTTTTAAGGGCAGGAGGGAGCTTGTCAGCTGCCCCAGAAGAACAGCGATAGGGATGAAGCAAGGGAAGAACTATCACCAGAGCCTCCAAACACTGAAAATTCAGCAGATGTTTCACAGTTTCAGACAGGCTGCTGCTAGAATCCTTTTTTTCCTTGTTGTCATGGTGTAGTTGAAATGATAGCTGGATGTTTATCCAAGTAGTTAGTTCCCTCAGCTTATGTAGGGGATGTGTTTACTGGGGAGGTTAACTGGATTCTTACCCAAAATTACTTGCACTGGAGCTGCAGTCTAACTTTTTTCGATGTGAAGGCTTTATCTAACCCCTACAATGCTTGCAGGGTGCCCGTTTCATGACTACTGCCATGTATGATGCGCGTGAGGCTATTATTCCTGGATCTGTCTATGACCGGAGCAGTCAAGGTAAAGGAAGCTGTCAAAATTCACCCTTTATAGGGTTTTATTTTCCCCTCGGCTGGTCCGTGGGGTGTGGTGTCATAGAGAGTTCACTTTTTTTAAATGTTTGTAGAGCCACTAGGGAAAAATACGGACCTTAAGTGTTTGAAATGAAATGAAAATGTTTGTGCTGTGCCTGGATTCCTAAGCAGAGATTTTGCTCTGTCTGTAAAAGCCTCCACAGTCTCACTTGGTGTCTGCAGAGCAAGGAAAAAAAATGTGGGGGAGGAGGGGTGGGAAAAGTGTTTCAGGACTCTTAGATGATGTTGGAGAAGAGTAACCAGCTAGTGCTGAATGCGTGTTAGATGGATCTCTCAAATTTTGAAGTGTGGAATCAACAGTCAACTAGAACTCTTGGTAGTTGGTGGCAGAGGTGGACTTGTCCTTTCAGTTCCTGGTTCGGATTTATCCTGCTCACAAGTCCTCCCATTGCTGCTAAAAGCAACAATATGACTTGGGTTTTTTTTTTCAATATTTGGCATGTCTGAAATGACTGTGGCTTTTCCTCCGCAGGGCGCCCGTCCAACATGTACTTCCAGACCCACGACCAGATCGGGATGATCAGTGCTGGCCCCAGCCACGTCACTGCCATGAACATTCCTATCCCTTTCAACCTGGTGATGCCCCCGATGCCACCGCCGGGATACTTTGGCCAGGCTAACGGACCAGCTGCAGGTACGGGGCGAGGGTGAAACTCTCCAAAAGCCACATTTTTTAGCTCTAAAATCGCAGGACGGTGTTTGCTGCCCTGGCAGCAGCGCTGATGAGCGTAGCTGATGAGCCTTCGCTGCGTCTGGACGGCTGATTCTGCCTTTTGATTTCTCTCTCTCTGCTACCTTGAGTATGTGTAAAGTGTTGCCTGGTGTGAGTCATCAAGTCTTTGTAGAAACGGTTAATTATTCATGTTTTCACGTCTAAGACTTCTCACCTTTGGGTCGGAATAACTGCTTTTTCCAGGACGTGGGGCGCCAAAAGGCAAAACCGGTCGCGGTGGGCGCCAGAAAAATCGCTTTGGGATTCCTGGAACTAGTCAGTCAAACCTTCCCAACAGCCAAGCCAGCCAAGACGTGGTGTCCCAGCCTTTCTCCCAGGGTCCCCTGACCCAGGGCTATATCTCCATGAGTCAGCCCTCACAGATGAGTCAGCCTGGGCTCTCCCAACCGGAATTATCACAGGTAAGCAGGATTTCATTTACGGTCTGATCTTTTTGCCTGGGTTTTATGTTGATGTGTGTGCTTGCACATCCACTAAAACCATTTTCAGTGACTCAGCCACAGCGTTTCATAGAATCATAGAACAACCAGGTTGGAAGGGACCCATCAGATCATCTAGTCCAACCATTTCATACCTCTCCACTTCGAATTTGAGTACAATAGGGCATGAAAGTAAAATGCTGCATGTACAGACTCAATGTGAGCTTTGGATTTAGGCTGTTCTTGCAAAAACCTGCGTGTTTGTAGAAACTCTGCAGCCAAAAGAGTAGATTTAAAAAAAAAAAAAAAAAAAAAAACAAACAAAAAGCCGCAAGAAAATAAACCTCTCAGATTTCATTAGCCTTATCTGCCAGGTATTCCGCTGCGTGAGTGAGCGCTTGATGATGAGTAACAGACTTAACAGCCACTTTCGTTTGCAGGACAGTTACCTTGGTGATGAGTTTAAATCCCAGATTGACGTGGCACTGTCACAGGACTCTACTTACCAGGGTGAACGTGCTTATCAACATGGCGGAGTGACGGGACTGTCACAGTATTAGAGTGTAAGGCACCTGAGCTTCCCTTCTGCTTCTTGCTCTTAGAATCGTAGAATCACCAGGTTGGAAGAGACCCACTGGATCATCCAGTCCAATCATTCCCATCAATCACTAACCCATGTCCCTCAGCACCTCGTCCACCCATCCCTTAAGCCCCTCCAGGGAAGGGGACTCAAGCCCCTACCTGTTCCAGTGCCCAGTGACCCTTTCTGTGAAATATTTTTTCCTAATGTCCATCCTGACCCTCTCCTGGTGGAGCTTGAGGCCATTCCCTCTTGTCCTGTCCCTTGGGAGAAGAGGACATCACCCTCCTCTCCACAACCTCCTTTCAGGTAGTTGCAGAGAGCAGTGAGGTCTCCCCTCAGCCTCCTCTTCTCCAGGCTAAACACCCCCAGCTCTCTCAGCCGCTCCTCATAAGGCCTCAAATATGCCATTTAAGTTCACGCACAAATTTTTTGTCTTAAGAGACAAATGTACATATTTGTTCCTAACACAAATCTTCTTGTTTCGCTTTCAGGTTGAGGAAGAAGAGCTAAGCTTGCGTGGAGCTTAGTTCATCAGCATTTTATTCTGGGTAATAAAAAAAATAAAATAAAATGGATACCTGTTTTCCACTGCTAAAACTGAAGCACCACTGTGTGAGAGCAACAGGAGAAAGAAACCAACCAACGGAGAGGAGAGAGAGAGAGAGAGAGAAAGGAGCGCGCGCGAGAGAGCCCACTGCTAGCTCACTGAGACAAGGAGACTGACCGGAGAGGAGAGAGAGCACCGAAGGACTGGCTGGCGCCTCACGGGGAAGGCAACTCACCCTGCAATGAGTGGTCAGCTGAGTCCCTGCTCCCCCAGTCAAGCAAGCTCAAGAGAAGGGCCTTACGCAGGTTTCACTTCATTCCATACTTCTCTTTGCGAGCAGGGCATTACTTTTCAGAGCAGATGGGGAGAGGAAAACCCTCATCTCAGAGTTGTTCTCGTTCTCAAGGGGTACTATATTTTAGCAGTAACTGTTTACAATTTAGAAGCAGAGTATCTGAGAGAGAGAGATGGAGAGAGGGAGGGAGTTCCTGACTAAGTGCCAGCGAGCCAAGCAGAAATCCAGCGGAACGTAGCTGATGCTCAACTCTGAGATGCAGGTTTTGTTGTCCAACACTGGCTCTGAAATCCTAGTGTCATCGTGTCGCCCACATTCTGAACGGGTCTTTCGTGACGAGGTGGTTCTAAAGAGATTCTTTTTCAAAGGAGCACTGAATTTTTAGAAGTTTGTCTCTGAATTCATAGTGGTGGACCTGGGAGATCCTTGTTCTGAGAAGCTTACAAAACAAAACAAACAAAAAAAAAAAAAACGAAAAAAGTTTAAAACGAAACTTAAATTAGAGCACCAACCTTGAGAACTTTCAGTGTGATTTAAAGTTGCAGCAATCAGCCTCTTCTTCCTCCATTGGATAGCAGTTAGAGTGGAAGGAGCCTGCGCGCTCGAGCAGGAGGAGGGTTTCAAAGTGTTTTCTGTATGCTTTAATTGGCTACTGTCTGGACTCTACTCTGTGAAAAACAAGCCTTTCTGTAAGATGAACTTTGCGCTTGAAAAAAAAAAAAAAAAAAAAAGGGGGATGGGTTCCTGTGCCCTTCGGCCCTGGAGGAAAAGATGCTAACAGGCCTGCTTCACTCGCTCCCTCAGATCTGGGGAAGAAGTAGTGGAAACTGGGGATTATATTGGTTCTGAAGTAAAGACTCGACGACGTTACCCAAGCAGGTTGGAAACGTGGACAAAGCAGGCAGTTGTTGGAAGGAGGTGGCCTCTGCTAGCTGGGTTTAATTAGACATAACGGGTCAGGCTTTGGTGTGGCTTCTTCGGTGATTAACGCAGAGAGCTGAGAGATTCAGGTGTTGGGGAAAAAAAAAAAACAAAACAAAAACAAAAACCCGGAGCCGATTTTTCAGGTAGTGGACACGGCTGTGCCATCGATGCTGGCTCGAGAAATAGCTGGAAGTCAAACCCGAACACAGCAGCACATTAAGAGAAGCCATGTACCCATGTCTTAAGTCATATGGGGAACACTGGGAGCATTTTATTTCTGTCTCAACCTTTTTAGAAACAGCGCAGAGAAGTTAAGATTCCTACAAGACCCATTTTTATCCGATCCCTAAATTCGACTCACCTCTACCTCCTAATTGGCCGCGACCCGTAGAGTGCGCTTCACTAACCGAGGGGTTTTTAAAGTTTGAATTCAGTTAGCTTTATACTCAAAGGGCTCCAAGTGTTTCTAAGTCTTTTTTTTTTCCGGGGGGAGGGAGGGGATCTCAAAATACCTCTCATCTGAATGTACTTCAACGATACAAACCCCCACTTTTTTGTAACTGGGGAGAAAGCCCTTTCATCGCTGTCCTTTCTGTAGATTGTTGCCCTGCTTCGTAACCTGTATTTGCTGTAGTTTTTCCAGAGTGTCTCTCCCCCCAGCGCAGACCTGGCCTAGCAGCCCCACAAACCGCGCGGGGAACGGGTTGTTGGAAGTTTTGCGTTCAGCCCCTGCTGCCGACGGACTTTTTTGAGAGCTGCAAACCGAGAAACTTTTCCCAGAAACGAAAACCCATTCTTTTCTCATAAAGAAAAAAAAAAAGCCTCCAGCGTTTAAGACTTCTACAATGCGAAAGAATGGAGACGCAGGCCACCTTCCTTCCTGTAAGATGGACTGTTTTATTTATTAACGTTGCCGAAGGGCTTTTTTAAGTTCTTTCCTGCCGTAGGCTGCGTAGTCGCGTAGGCTTTTCCGATAGGTTTAAGCTGTAAAACCCTCTGTGCACTGCAATCCATTGAGTAATGTAGCCCCCACTCCCTCTCCCCTCACCCCCTTTCTTTCACGGACGGGAATGCTTGCCTCTGCTTCGTGCTGGTTTTTTCCTTTGTAGCGGTTACTCTGAGTTTTATAAATCCAGACATCAGTGCTAGCACGGTGTTAACTCTTCTTTTGATTTTGTCTCAAAGTTTGTTTTAAACCTGTTTGTCATCAATAAAAAAAAAAAAAAATATTAATAAACGGCTCTTGCATTCGAGGTGGCCCCTAACTTTCAGTGACGAAACCCATTAAAACTTAGGCTGATTGTATAAATTTTTGTTTATTACTTTTTTTTTTTTTTTTAAACGCAGACTAGTACAAAAGGGGGAGGGTGTGCATAGCGTACACAGGGGGAGCAAATGAACTGTGAAAACTCTTCCCTCCTCTGCTTCCCAGGGATGGGGGACGAGCCCTGGGGTGGAGTTCCTGAAAGCTGCTTCTATGATCATAGAACCACCAGGTTGGAAGGGACCCATCGGATCTTCTAGTCCAGCCATTCCTATCAAAGGATCAATGGGTTCTTCAGCCCAGAAGCTCTCCTGCCTCTCCCCTGGGCTGCAGTCAAGGGGAAAATGGCTTTTCCCTGTGTCCCAGGCTTGGTGTGGGACTTGAGGTGGCCCCTGACTGCCCCAACAGGGGCTCAGTGGCTGCTGGAAGGCAGCTCTGGGCTTCAGGCCTGGTCCTGGCGCCACCCTGAGCTCTTTCCAGCTCCACCAGGGCTGCCTCCAGGATGGAGAGGAGGTGACAGAGGGGACAGTCGCCATCCCTCAGGCTGGAGAGCCAGGGCTGCAGCCTGTTTGCCGGGCTGGGCCTTTGGTTCTGCTGCAGCACAGGTACAAAAACTGAAATACTTCAGGTTTTTCCTAATCCTGCCCATCTCAGATGCGAAAGGAACAGCTTCTGCTAGCTCTAGCCCATCCCTCCTCTAAGCCCTTAAATCACTGAAGTGCTTGAAAGGGGTTTCAGCATCGCTCTTGTTCATCTGAGGGAGGGAAGGAGGGCGGCTGCCCTGAGCTCTCGCTCCCCCTGCACTGTCAAGAGTGCACGAAACCATCGCTGCGCCGCGGAACCAACGCGTGGCAGCCAGGCCAGGCTGCTCCGCGGCTACACGGGTCAGGGTGGGGGCTGCAAACGCGCTCACGGGGACAGGAGGACGATTCCTCTGCCCTCCCAGTAGTGGTTAAACCTTCAGTGCTTCCCAGAAGGAGAAAGCAATACTGCATCAGGCCTTGAAAACAGGGTGGGTACCAAACAACAAGGCCAACTAGGCTACGGAGTCAGGTTCACATTTGAAAAAAAAATAAGAATTCAAGTCTAATTCAGATTCTTTTTACCCTCTTGCTCCCCCAAAAGCAAAGCTGGAGGGGTGTTGGGAAGCCTGGGAAGGGTTGAGCACCTCTGCCCAGGCTGCCAAACCAGCTCCGAGTGCTCAGCTCTGCACGAAAGGTGGAGGAGAAGCAGCGAGAGTGGTCATGGCGCTGGAGCGGAGCTGGGTCCCTGCATCCAGCGCCTGTTAGTGGTGTTAGACTGGGCCCCACAGCCCAGCAAATAAAGCTGCTACACAAACCAAAGCTAAAGAAATCCTAAAAATGCACAAAACCTGAGCCCGTGAAGGCAGCGCCAGACGTGTCCAGGCTCTAACGCTGCTGTGGCGCCTGCTGCGTGGCTGCCAGATGGCTCCAGCTGCAGCGCAGCCTCTCCCGAGGGACCCCGGGCTCATCAATTAGCAAATGAGGTAAATTAATTACTGCTTACAACAGGCTGGGAGGGGACAAGGTGTCACCACATCCCCCCCTGCTTTACACGCTCCCTCCTCAGCCAGAAACCCCTCTCGCACCACAGCCTCCCCCTCGGTCCACGGCTCCACCAGGCATCACGTTGCTATAAAATAATTTTTTTTTTTTTTTTGCGCTGAGAAAGCTGCAAAGCCACAAAGCACAAACCCAGCGAGGGATTCACAGCCCGGTGCTGCCATCGCCCGTGCAGGACGGAGCAGGCACCCAGCACCAGGCTTGATCATCATCCCGTAGCGACTGGGAGAGCCGAGCACCCAGCTCTTAATCACATATCCAAGAACGATCCCTTGGCCAAGAACGATCCCTTCGTGCCAAACCTCCTCCTCCTCGGCTGCGCCAGGAGCTCTGCCCCTCGCTGCACCACCGGGGAAAGTCCCTGAACACCAGCACAGCAGGGATTTTTAGACACCACTCGGATTTATTCCAGCAATCATCCCCCAACCTCCTCCGCTGCCTCCTCCTCCCCGCTATCGGCAGCCGCACTCGTCCACCACCATGTCCTCGTAGTGCCGCAGCACCACGTTGTCGTTGTTGTCGTAGTAGAGGATGGAGATGGGGGAGAGCCTGACGGGGACGCAGCAGGGCTGGGGGGTCCCGACGGGGTCCAGCGAGTGCACCATGGTCTGCAGGATGGCGTGGTTGGTGCTGTTGAGCTCGGCCGTCAGGGGGAAGGGGCACTCGCCCAGGCAGTAGTTGGCCATGTAGCCCTGCGGGGCGATGATCCAGTTCTCCCAACCCACGTCGCTGAAGCTGATGTAAAGCTGCCGCGTCTTGCAGAGGTTGCTCAGCGCCGCGGGGAGGTGGGCAGCGCTCCTCTTCCTCCTCCTCCTCCTCGCGGACGCCTGGCACTGCTGCTGGCTGAGCGTCACCACCAGCAGCGAGGTGTCCACGAAGGAGTCGATGCTGGCGCAGAGGCTCCGCAGCCCCTCGCTCCTCGGGGCCGTCTGGTTGCCCCGTTGGCTCACCGAGATCTCCAGGATCAAGCCCAGGTTCCTGCTGTAGGTTCTCCACTCCTCGGCCACCGCGCTCAGGTTGAAGAGGAGAGATTTGTGCAGCCGAGCGAAGCTCTGCTCCACCAGCAGCTTTCGGCTGCGCTCGTGGGAGGACAAGCCTCGCAGGGGCAGCCGCGACGCTTGGTAGAGCCTCAGCTCGAAAACCTGCCCCTGGTTGGCTGCGTGGTAGGAGTTGTGGCTGAATTTGACCTCCAGCTGAGCCATCGTCAAGCGCTCGGCCTCCTCCAGCACCGAGAGATTAAAGTACAGACGCTTCTGCAGGCACAGCAGCCTCGGTGGCTGCTGCTCGCTGTGAACGAAGTGGCCTGACAAAGAAGGAGAAATAGAGGTGGTGGTGGTGGTGGTCAAACCCTCTTCTGCTGGGCAGGAGCCGATTTAAACTCTCGGCCAGAGGAAGATGGGGCTGAGAGAGGGGTCGGCTGAGACGCTGAGGCTGCAGGAAGGGCTAGAGAAAAGCTAGAAGCTCCTCTAGATGGTACTGAACATCTTGGTTTCTCCCCAGCCGCAAATATCTCCCTCCAGAAGAGGGGTTTGGGTTGGGATGGAGGGGGAAGGAGGGCAAATCACAGACTAAAGGACCTGCCAAGCTGCCTGGTTTGCCAGCCCTCGGTCTCCATTGGAAACCTGGAATCGCAAGAGAAACGAGCTCCCTGGTGTCCTGAGCCCTGGAGGACAGGGACCAAACCAGTTCCCATGTAAGTGAGAAGGGCCCAGAGAGGCCAGATGTGCAGCCAGATGTGCTGCATGGTCAGCCAGCGGCAGGAGGGCACAAAGGAGGAGGGGGACACGCCGTCACCAAGCTGAGCAGCCCATCGCGGCCACCGAACCGCTGCCCGTCCAGGGGGTCACCTCCAGCACGAACCCCAGATCCACCCAACAGCTCAGGACACATCTCCCCACCCTCCCCCTGCTGCTCTGCCTCATTCCTAAAGCTGTAAATCATCCTCTACCACATCCTGAGGGACCAGAGAGTGCTCAGCAGCAGTTTCTCCTGCCCTGTCCACCCCCCTCCAGCCTCTCCTACCCACAGCCAAGGGATGGAAAAGGAAGGACCGGAGCAAAGTCTCCTACCCACAGCCAAGAGATGGAAAAGGAAGGGTCGGAGCAAAGCCTCCCAGCCCAGAGAGCAGAGAGGCTTCCAAAAGACAGGACCCAGCCCATGGTGCTCCTGTACCTTGGTCAGCGAAGACGCGGATGATGTTCCCAGGGACATTGAATTCCTCAACCCTACAGGCATCCACCAGGTCTTTGTTGGGAGAAGGCGACGTCTTTCTCCGCTGGAAGATCCGCCAGAGCACGGAGGGCACCGGAATGGGGTTTTTCGGGGTGGGCTTGGCACTCAGACCCAAGGATTTCAGGAGTAAACTCTCCCGCAAGCTCAGCTCCGTCCCCAGAACCAGGCTGAGCAGAGCCCAGGCCAGGGTGGCCCTGAAGCTGGGGAGAAGCCCCATGGCTCTCCTCTCCTGCCCCAGACAAAGAGCAGCTGGGCTGGGGACCCAGGAAGGGACCAGGGGGTGTCAGGGCCTGATGGGAGCCTTTGATGCCCTTAGTGCTCCATTAGCACCCAGGGATTGGGCAGAGGGTGTGAACTGGTCCCACCAGGCTCCCTGACACCGGTTAACCCTTTGAGGCTGGGTGGCCAGAAGGCAGCCGCTGGCTCCCTCTCCTCCCTCAGAGCTCCTACAAACCTCTCCCACACCTCCAAACCATTCCAAGTCCAGCTAAGTGGCAGGGAAGGGGCTGCTCCCCCCCCGCAACCCAAAGCTGCCGGGTTGGGGGGGGGGGTTGAGCTCTGCTCCCAGCCTCTGCTACACCCCAGCCCTGCCTGGGGGGAGCAGGGTCAACTCACACTCCCTCCTCCCAAAGCACCTTTTGTTCTCCATGACAGCATCACACACCTCCCTGACAAGGCCAGCAACCTCCAGCACACCCACACCCCAAACCCTTCAGCTCTCTGCACACGCCCACAGAACACACAGCCCTGAGGGCAGCAGAAAAAGGCATCAGCGACCAGCACCAGCACCTAACCCAGCACCCAAACCAGCTCCCAACACAGCACCAGCACTCAACCCAGCACCAGCATCCAAACCAGCTCCCAACCCAGCACCAGCACCCAAACCAGCACCTAAACCAGTAGCTAACCCATCACCAGCACCCAAACCAGCACCCAAGCCATCACCAGCACCTAACCTGGCACCCAACCCAGCACCAGCACCTAACCCAGCACCCAACCCAGCACCAGCACCTAACCCAGCACCCAAACCAGCTCCCAACCCAGCACCAGCACCCAAACCAGCTCCCAACCCAGCACCAGCACCCAAACCAGCACCTAAACCAGTAGCTAACCCATCACCAGCACCCAAACCAGCACCCAAGCCATCACCAGCACCTAACCTGGCACCCAACCCAGCACCCAACCCATCACCAGCATCCAAAACAGCAGCCAAGCCATCACCAGCACCTAAACCAGTACCTAACCCATCACCAGCACCCAACCTAGCACCCAACCCATTACCAGCACCCAACCCATCACCAGCATCCAAACCAGCACCCAACACATCACCAGCACCTAACTCACCACCCAACCCATCACCAGCATCCAAAGCAGTACCCAACCCATCACCAGCACCTAAATCAGCACCCAACCAGCACCCAAACCAGCTCCCAACCCATCACCAGCACCTAACCCAGCACCCAACCCATCACCAGCCCCTAACCTGGCACCCAACCCAGCACCAGCCCCTAACCCGGCACCAGCATCCAAACCAGCACCCAACCCATCACCAGCACCTAAACCAGCACCCAAACCAGCACCAGCACCTAACCCGGCACCCAACCCAGCACCAGCACCCAAACCAGCACCCAACCCATCACCAGCCCCTAACCTGGCACCCAACCCAGCACCAGCACCCAACCCAGCACCAGCATCCAAACCAGCACCCAACCCAGCACCAGCACCTAAACCAGTACCTAACCCACCAACAGCATCCAAACCAGCTCCCACCCCATCACCAGCACCCTCCCCGTCTGCCCTGGCCAGCCAGAGGTGTCCCCGATGTCCCTGTTGGCACAGCCCCTTCCAAACCACGACAGCAGAACCCAGGCAGACACACACAGTGCTGGCTAACGAGTCACTGAGCTAACAACTCACCGAGATAACGAGTTACCCTGCTAAGAGCTCACCCAGCTAACAGGTTACCCAGCTAAGAGTTTACTCAGCTATGAGGTCACCCAGCTAAGAGGTTACCCTGCTAAGAGTTTACTCAGCTAAGAGGTCACCCAGCTAACGAGTTACCCAGCTAACGAGCTACCCATCTTGACGCTGGAGCCTGGCCAAGCCGCTACTACTGAATTCTCCCCACGTGCCAAGAAGGCATCACCGTCCCCATCCCACGGTCACCTCAGCTCTGCTAGGATGGAGCAGGAAGGGACCTAGGACGTCGCTTCCCTTCCTTTCCTTCTGCCAACCCCACTTGGAAGCCAAGGAAGGAAAGCCCTGAGATGCTCCCCTCAGCAACCCTGCCAGGCGATGGGCTCTGCCTCCGCTCAGCACCGTTTCCAGCAGCCAAAGAGCTCTCCCCGAGGCTCCCACCACGAGCCTGGGGTTGAAGTGATGCCACAAACAAGAAAAAAAAAAAAAAAAAAAAAGATGAACCTTGCTCTGATACCTGGAATTAATGCCCTGGATCCCCCCCAGCCAGGACAGTGCCTTGGGAGCAATGGGATGGATTTGGCGCGAGGGGTTGTGTGACCCCAGCAGAGACGCAGCCGCCACCGCCTGGAAAACCAACGCTGGGAGCAGCAGAAACTCATTGTTCTTGTCTGCAGCAAGGAGACCTTGTTGGATGACAGTCCAGAGACGCCTCAGCAGGAGACCCTGCGGGACCAGGACTGGCTTTTTCAACAACTCTGAGACTTAGATAAGCTTTCAAAGCAAACTTCTTTCTTTTTCTAAAAAAAAGTCCTCATCTGGCAGGCCAGGAGGCTGGAAAACTGCCCCAGGGCTGGGTTTCCAGGCACTGCTGTGCCTCTAGGTGTAGGGGGGCAGCTCGGGGTCGGTGACCCCTCCTTGCGGAGAAGGCTCAGAGCTGCACAGCGTCACCTCTCCAGTCCCTGCCAGGCAGCCTGGGAAAGAGCTGGCTTGGGGTTCCCCTTGGACGGTGACGCCAGCGGAGGAGACGACGCTTCCCTTCCCGGTTTGACGCCAGCTGAGTGGAAAGGTCAGCGGGAGACTCCGATGAGAAAGACGAGAAATCACAGAGGGACCGAGAAGAGCCGGAGTGACAGAAGAACCACCAGGACACCTACAGCCACCTCCAAATCCTACCTGGGCCAGCAAAGCCACCAAGGGACCCCGTGCTGACCGACTACACCAAACCGCAGCAGGTGAAGGGCTGGGAGGGGTCGGATCCTGCTAGTGGCGTCTCTTCCCTGGGCAGGGGGCCAAGGGACGTCGGGGAGGAGGGGGTGAAGGTCTCCTTTGTGCCTCTCGTGTGCTGGGTGGGAGGGCAGGGGCCTGGGGTCAGTGTCCAGATGCAGCCAGGCTGCCGCAGACGTGTGTCCCTTAGAGCCGCTTGTCTTTCACGAGTCCGTTCTTCAGGTGTGTCCTGTGGAGGAGAGCACAGCCGTGAGGCTCCCTCCCTGCTGAGGTTAGACCCGTCCCAACAGGCTCGCATGGACAATTCTGTAGAATCATGGAATGGTTTGAGCTGGAAAGGACCTCAAAGCCCACCCAGTGCCAACCCCCTGTGTCCACAGCCATAGAATCATAGAACAACCAGGTTGGAAGAGACCCATCGGATCATCGAGTCCAACCATTCCTATCAAACACTAACCCATGTCCCTCAGGACCTCATCCACCCGTCCCTTAAACACCTCCAGGGAAGGGGAATCAACCACCTCCCTGGGCAGCCTATTCCAATACCCAATGACCCTTTCTGTGAAAAACTTCCTCCTAATGTCCAGCCTAAATCTCCCCTGGTGGAGCTTGAGGCCATTCCCTCTTGTCCTGTCCCCTGTCCCTTGGGAGAAGAGCCCAGCTCCCTCCTCTCCACAACCTCCTTTCAGGTAGTTGGAGAGAGCAATGAGGTCTCCTCTCAGCCTCCTCTTCTCCAGGCTAAACACCCCCAGCTCTCTCAGTTGTTCCTCATAAGGCCTGTTCTCCAGCCCCTTCACCAGCTTCGTTGCTCTTCTCTGGACTCGCTCCAGAGCCTCAACATCCTTCTTGTGCTGAGGGGCCCACAACTGAACACAGGATTCAAGGAGCGGCCTCACCAGTGCTGAGTCCAGAGGGAGAATCACCTCCCTGGCCCTGCTGGTCACACCATTTCTGATACAAGCCAAGATGCCATTGGCCTTCTTGGCCCCCTGGGCACACTGCTGGCTCATGGTCAGTCACTGTCGACCAACCCCCCCAGGTCCCTCTCCTCCTGGCAGTTTCCAGCCAGACTTCTCCCAGTCTGGAGCTCTGCTCAGGGTTGTTGTGCCCCAAGCGCAGGATCCACCATTTGTCCTCATTAAACCTCATCCCATTGGACACTGCCCAGCGCTCCAGCCTGTCCAGGTCCCTTTGCAGAGCCTCCTGACCCTCCAGCAGATCCACACTTCCACACAGCTTTGTGTCATCTGCAAACTTGCTAAGGGTACCCTCAATGCCCTCATCCAGGTTGTTGATAAAAACATTGAACAGGACCCAGCACTGAGCCCTGGGGAACCCCACTTATCACTGGCCTCCAGCTGGATTTAACACCATTTCCCACCACTCTCTGGGCCCGACCATCCAGCCAGTTTTCTACCCAGGAGAGTGTGGAATGTCCCTTCCCTGAGCCCAGAGACCCCCTTACAGGTAGGACGTCCCCCCTGCCCACCCACGTACCCTTCTTTCAGAGCCCTGTGCAGCTGGAGCTCAGCCTCTTTCTTCTTGGCCGCTGTGCTCTTCTTGCTGACCTCCACGTCGTACTCGCGCACGTCGTTCACCTCCTTCATCTGCCCCATCAGCACCTTGGCCACGAACAGGACGATGTACTGGAAGGGGGAGAGATGCCGTCAGCCCAAACCCCAGAGCCTGGAGCTGCTCCACCCACCCGACTCATCCAAGTGGGACCTTTCTCCCTTGTCCTCAGCTGCAAGGAGGACACGGAGGATCCCTCTGGGGTGGCCGAAGCCTTGGGACGTGGCTGACGACCTCCGACAGCAACCCTGAAGCTGCTCTACCCACCCAACTCATCCAAGTGGGACCTTTCTCCGTTGTCCTCAGCTGCAAGGAGGACACGGAGGATCCCTCTGGGGCGGCTGAAGCCTTGGGACGAGGCTGACGGCCTCCGGCAGCAACCCTGAAGCTGCTCTACCCACCCAACTCATCCAAGCGGGACCTTTCTCCCTTGTCCTCAGCTGCAAGGAGGACAGGGAGGACCCCTCTGGGGCGGCTGAAGCCTTGGGATGAGGCTGACGGCCTCCGGCAGCAACCCTGAAGCTGCTCTACCCACCCAACTCATCCAAGCGGGACCTTTCTCCCTTGTCCTCAGCTGCAAGGAGGACACGGAGGATCCCTTTGGGGTGGCCGAAGCCTTGGGACGTGGCTGACGACCTCCGGCAGCAACCCTGAAGCTGCTTTACGTGATTCCACCCCCTCAGGAATATGAATTCGGACGCTCCCCAGCCTGACCCAGGGGTGGGCTCACTGGTTGGAGCTCTCCCTGTCCACGCTTTCCACTCCCTCTCCGAATCCTCAGGGATTCGCACGCCCAGCAAGTCCCAGGCTGCCCCAACTGCTGCTCTCAGGTCTGAACTGCAGCACAGAGGAGCCCTCCAGGCGCTGCTCTGGGTTTTTCTCCTCTTCTCCAAGCCAACCCCAAGTCCTCCGCAGCCTCCACAGCCCCAAGGAGCGATGCAGGAGAAGCCGAGGAAGGAGAAGCCGGCGCAGGGGCTGCCGAGCTCCCCCACTCACCAGGAACCAGTAGATGTTCATCAGAGTGAGGATAAGGAGCAGAGCGTTGAAGAAGAAGTAGAAGGGGATGTTAGGGACCACCTGGAGGCTGGAGTGGCAAGTGGCGTAGAGCACCTTGAGAGGGAACCAGTAGAGACGGAACCAGAACCTGCCGGGGCAGAGGGAGCTGGGTGGGTGCGACGGTCCACGGGAGAGGGGTCAGACCCAGCGCAGCCTCCCCCAGCAACTCTTGCGGCCTGTGGACCCTCCTCTTGGCATCTGGGTTGACCTCGCAGCCTGGCTCTGGGCAGGACTTCCCAGCAACGGAGCAGCTACCGAAGGTAGAAATAATCCTCCAGGGCAGAAAAGCTTAGGGGGTAGCGCAGGGAAAGGGCTTTTTTCAGAGCAGCGAGGCAGGTCTGCACCACCGATTCTCTCAGCGGGAGGAGAACAGAGCTGGAAGGTTTTTAGTCCTGTGCATCCCTATCGACAGGACGACAGGGAATGAACCATAGAATCATAGAACAACCAGGTTGGAAGAGACCCATCGGATCATCGAGTCCAACCATTCCTATCAAACACTAAACCATGTCCCTCAGGACATGGCCTCAAGCTCCACCAGGGGAGGGTCAGGATGGACATTAGGAAAAAATATTTCATGGAAAGGGTCATTGGGCAGTGGAAGAGGCTGCCCAGGGAGGGGGTTGAGTCACCTTCCCTGGAGGTGTTTAAGGGACGGGTGGACGAGGTGCTGAGGGTTAGAGATTGATGGGAATGGTTGGACTCGATGATGCGATGGGTCTCTTCCAACCTAGTTATTCTACGATTCTATGATTCTATGATTCTATTTCATCGCTGAGAACCTTCCCTCATGCTGAAGGCTCTTTCCTCCCCTGTTTCCAGGGGAGAGGGAGGGAGGACACAAAGGGCCAAGCGAGGAGAGACAACCTGCCAGCGACCCAGCTCTGTTCTCCGTCTCTTTTCTCCTCCTGCTCTGCCCCAAGAGGAGGAGGAGGAGCAGCAAGGCTGGAATCTGGCCCAGCCCCATCCCCTTCTTGCCGAAGCGCTTCTCACTTCCCAACCCAAAATGGAAAATGGATGGGAAGGGCTCCTCCTCCCCCAGGGTCATTCGAGCAAGACTTCACAGGCACTTCTGTGGTGACAGACGAAGCGACTACAGAAGGATTCCAAGCCCAGCATGGGGTCGAGCTCGGCAGGAACCTCTTCCCAAGAATTTTTTGAAAGGGCTGGTTCACCTGCAAACCCTGAGGCATCAGGGGGAGGCTAGAAGTGGGCTGAGGGCTGGGCAAGGGAGACAAACTCACCAGCTGATGCAGAAGGTGAGGCAGCCGATGTTGGAGATGACGTCGTTGAGGCGATGATAGACGCCCCCTCGGTGCTTGAAGTAGACGTTGAGCTTGGTGAATTCCAGCTGCACATCGTTGACGTCGTGTAGGAAGAGCACCAGGATGCCCACGTTGTGGTACCTTTGGGGAAGAGGAAAGCAGGGAGGGAAGATGAACAGAGGAGCCCATCCAGAGCCAGCCCTGGATTCACCTCCTGCTGGATCAGGGGCTCCAAGCCCCATCCAACCTGCCCTTGAACCCTTCCAGGGATGGATGGAGCAGCCACCTCTGCCCTGGGCAACCCACCCTCGGTGTGAAGAATTTCATAGAATCATAGAATCATAGAATCCTAGAACAACCAGGTTGGAACAGACCCATCGGATCATCAAGTCCAACCATTCCTATCAAAAAATTCCTATCAAAATTTCATAGAATTATAGAATCATAGAACAACCAGGTTGGAAGAGACCCATCGGATTATCGAGTCCAACCATTCCTATCAAACACTAAACCAAGTCCCTCAGGACCTCATCCACCCGTCCCTTAAACACCTCCAGGGAAGGGGAATCAACCACCTCCCTGGGCAGCCTATTCCAATGCCCAATGACCCTCTGTGTGGAAAACTTCCTCCTAATCTCCAGCCTAAATCTCCCCTGGGGGAGCTTGAGGCCATTCCCTCTTGTCCTGTCCCCTGTCCCTTGGGAGAAGAGCCCAGCTCCCTCCTCTCCACAACCTCCTCTCAGGTAGTTGTAGAGAGCAATGAGGTCTCCTCTCAGCCTCCTCTTCTCCAGGATAAACCCCCCCAGCTCTTTCAGCCACTCCTCCTAGGGCCTGTTCTCCAGCCCCTTCACCAGCTTCGTTGCTCTTCTCTGGACTCGCTCCAGAGCCTCAACATCCTTCTTGTGCTGAGGGGCCCACAACTGAACACAGGATTCAAGGAGCGGCCTCACCAGAGGTATTTCTTCCCAATACCTCACCTAACTCTGCCCAGAGGGGAAAGGTCCCAGCCGAGGCCTCACCGAAAAGCATAGGAGAAGGCTATGAGGGTCAGCGTCACCACGTGGTGGAGGAGCATGACCACGGAGTCCTTCCGCCACGTGTCCATGTAGGCGGTGGCATAGATGGAGTGGCCGTAGAAGCTGCACTGCATCAGGTAGGCGATGGCAATGTCTGTGGGCACCTCCATCCCTTTCTTCCAGCCTGAGGAGGGGGCAAAGACATTTGGGTGAACCCAGAACCACGAGCACAGAGATGCCATTCGTAGTGTAGAATCACAGAAGCACCAGGTTGGAAGAAACCCACTGAATCACTGAGTCCAACCCTTCCCATCAATCACTAACCCATGTCCCTCAACACCTCGTCCACCTGTCCCTTAAACACCTCCAGGGAAGGAGACTCAACCCCCTCCCTGTTCCAGTGCCCAATGACCCTTTCCATGAAACATTTTTTCCTAATATCCATCCTGACCCTCCCCTGGTGGAGCTTGAGGCCATTCCCTCTCGTCCTGTCCCTTGGCAGAAGAGCCCAGCTCCCTCCTCTCCACAACCTCCTCTCAGGGAGTTGCAGAGAGCAATGAGGTCTCCTCTCAGCCTCCTCTTCTCCAGGATAAACACCCCCAGCTCTCTCAGACTTGTTCTCCAGCCCCTTCCCCAGCTTTGTTGCTCTTCTCTGGACTCGCTCCAGAGCCTCAACCTCCTTTTTGGGCTGAGAGGTCCAGACCTGACCCCAGGATTCGAGGTTTGGTCTCCCCAGTGCTGAGTCCAGAGGGAGAAGAACCTCCCTGGCCCTGCTGGTCACACCGTTTCTGATCCAAGCCAAGGTCCCATTCCCTCCCTTAACCCAGAAGCTGGACATCCCAATCCATCCGGTTCCCACTGTACCGTAAAAGACGGAGGGTGGGTCGTAGAAGAAGGGGTAGTCGGTGAAGAAGAGCAGGTAGATGCCGTACGACCAGGATAACGTGTAGAAAAATAGCTTCCAGGCACTCTCAGGCATCTTGGCAGCATCTTTCGGCCGCAGGTTGCACCACTCCCCAAAGGGCTGCAAAGGAGAGGGGAGAAGCATCATCACACGGAGCCGAAAGACACCACAGATCCAAGAGACTCGAGGCCTGCAAGAACCACCAGAGAAACCCAGCAGCACCAAACCTCTCTGGTCAACTTTACAGTACAAATAGAATCAGAGAATCACCAGGTTGGAAGAGACCCACCGGATCGTGGAGTCCAACCATTCCCATCAATCACTAACCCATGTCCCACAGCACCTCGTCCACACGTCCCTTAAACCCTCCAGGGAAGGGGACTCAATCCCCTCCCTGGGCAGTTCCACTGCCCAATCACCCTTTCTATGAAAAATTTCATCCTAATGTCCCTAATAAGGTTCAACAAAACTATGCGCCGGGTCCTGCACTTGGGCCACAATAACCCTGTGGGATGCTCCAGGCTTGGGCAAGTGCGTCTGGAAAGCTGGTGGAGAAGGACCTGGGGGTGTTGGTCAATAAACATGAGCCAGGAGCAACCCAGGCGGCTGAGCCAACGGCATCCGTGGCTTGCATCAACCCTGGGGTGGCTACTGAGAGCAGGACAGGGATTAACCCCTGGAGTTGGTACTGGTGAGACGGCACCTTGAATCCCGGGCTCAGTTTCGGGCTCCTCACTCCAAGAAGGACATTGAGACCCCTCAGGAGGGATGTTGAGGCTCTGGAGCAAGTCCAGAGAAGAGCCACAAAGCTGGGGAAGGGGCTGGAGAAAAAGAGGAGCGGCTGAGAGAGCTGGAGGTGTTTATCCTGGAGAAGAGGAGGCTGAGGGAAGACCTCACTGCTCTCTGCAATTCCATGAGAGGAGGTTGTGGAGAGGAGGGAGCTGGGCTCTTCTCCCAAGGGACAGAGGACAGGGAATGGCCTCAAGCTCCACCAGAGGAGGCTCAGGCTGGACATGAGGAAAAAGGTTTTCCCAGAAAGGGTTTCACAGGTCACGGGTGGTTTTCTGGACCATTTTACACTTGATGCCACGTGCCAGGCACTCCCCGAGCTCAGCCGGAGCTCTGGGAACAGCCACACCAGGCAGCACCATTCCTGCTTCTCATCACGAGAGCGACAGAGCCGCGTCAGCCTGGCCGAGTTCCGCAGCCCTCGGAGCGCTGGGCAGGGTCCAGAGGGCATCATCGCTGCCTCAAAGCCAGATGACACCCAAAGGCCCTCGGCCGAGAGCTCCCGCGGGACACACCAGGGACGCTCATAGGAGATGAAAACAAAATGCCTGCAAAGTAACCGTAGCCTGGCCCAGCTCAGCATTTTCCGCAGCCGGCGCGCGGCTCCTCCGTGCTCCAAGCTATATTAAGACCCCAGCTGTCCCCAGGCAGGGGCTGGCCTGGCTTTTAGCCCCTTCTCTGCGTCAGGTTGTCCAAGAATTCCGACTCGGAGCATTGTCCTGGCCTAAGAATGCTTTGTCCCAAGCTGTGAACTGCCCTGCGCTGCTCAGAGCTGGAAGCCCCAGCCTGACACAGCTCTGCTGAGGCGTCTCTAACCCCTCCAGCCTCTCCGATGTGTCTCATATTCGGAGCACGACATCTCGTAGTCAGAGCACAACATCTCGTATTCGGAGCACGACTGTCCTCGTGGAGAGCAGGAACACTCTGCTGCCAAGGCTCCTTCCACCAGGAGCCACCGGAGGAAAAAAGAGAAGGATGCTTGAAGGATGAATAAATAATGCAGAGACAGAAAGTCCTGGGCCCGGAAAGCATGAATTATTTGTGTCTCCGCGCAGCGGAGCAGGGAAAGGGCTTGGAGCTGGGGTCACTGCGGCCGCGAGCTGCACAGCTCCTGCCCTTCTCGGCTGGGGCTCAATTTAGGATGCTGAGCTCAGCCCGAAACCCTCAGCCTCGCTGCTCGTCACCAGCCAAGCTATTTCGCTGCTTCTCTGCACCCCAGATCCCACCTGCGAGAGGGGGAGGATGGCAGGTTCCTACCCCAGGGAATCATAGAATCATAGAACAACCAGGTTGGAAGAGACCCATCGGATCATCGAGTCCAACCATTCCTATCAAACACTAACCCATGTCCCTCAGGACCTCATCTACCTGTGCCTTAAACACCTCCAGGGAAGGTGAATCAACCACCTCCCTGGGCAGCCTATTTCTTGATAGGAATGGTTGGACTAAGAAGATCCGATGGGTCCCTTCCAACCTGGTTGTTCTATGATTCTATGATTTTATGATTCTATGATTCCAAAGGCTCTGAAGCAGAGCTGGCAGTGAGGACGTCACCCATGGGGCCGGCACACGGTGCCGAGAGCGGTTTGTGGGCACGCGGAGCCTTGACAGAGACAGCAGCAGCACAGTAAATCCTGGCTGAGATGAAGAACCTGCTGCAGGAGCTCTCAGCCTGAAAGGAGGTTGTGGAGAGGAGGGTGATGGCCTCTTCTCCCAAGGGACAGGACGAGAGGGAATGGCCTCAAGCTCCACCAGGGGAGGATCAGGCTGGACATTAGGAAAAAATATTTCACAGAAAGGGTCATTGGGCCCTGGAACAGGCTGATCAGGGAGGGGGTTGATTCCCCTTCCCTGGAGAGGTTTAAGGGACGGGTGGACGAGGTACTGAGGGACATGGGTTAGTGATTGATGGGAATGGTTGGACTGGATGATCCGATAGGCCTTCCCCAACCTGGTGATTCTATGAAAGGGGAGCAGGCTTTGGATGCCCCAGGGCTGAGGGGACAAATTCTAGGTCCCCACGAAGAGCCGGAGCCCTCATCAAAGAGAAGCGTGAGCCAAGGGGAGGGCAGAGCAGCCCACGCCACGCAGGACCCTGCCCGGGGTGGGAGACGCGCAGGATGTCCTCCCGCTACCCGCCTGCTGTTGCCATGGCAACGGTGCCAGAGATGCCTGTTGCTACGGGTGACGGGTGCTGCGGTGGGAACAGCAGATCTGGCTGGGGCTGAAAGAGCCCAAGGCTCTTGGCAAGCGACGCAACGGGGGCTTCGCTTAAAGGGCGAGCGGCTCTTCCTTCCTCCTCCTCCTCCTCCTCCTCCTCATTTTCCTCAATGCAAACCTTCGCAGATATCTTCTGACTCAGCGGTGAAACCAAGGGGGTGAGGGACGTGACTGCTCCCCCGGGAAGCTGCGGGGAGAGAGAGGCAGAGGGTGAGAGCACCCAGCGAGAGCCCTTTGGAGCTGGGAAGAGAAACCGAATGGAAACTGCCGCTGCCCACGGCTCAGCCGAAGCGTCAAAAAAACTACTCGCAGCAAAAAGCAAACACACGCTCACTCCCTTTTTTGCAGCCTCTGGCTAGAGGAAAGCAGCCAGAGCCCTTAAATCTATGACGAGCTAAAGCAGCAGGACACGAGTCATAGAATCATAGAACAACCAGGTTGGAAGAGACCCATCGGATCATCGAGTCCAACCATTCCTATCAATCACTAAACCACTCCTTGCATCGAGGTTTGTTACCCCCAGAATTGCATCCCCCAGACCACCCCCCGTCGCCTCCGCCCCCTCCAAAGCAAGAGCCTGGCCAAATCCCAGCCTTGCTCCGGGCACAGCGAGTTCCCTGGAGGAGGACAAAGGAGCGGCTGGCACGGAGCATCCCCAGCCCAAGGGAACTGGCAGCTTGACACCAGCTTTTACTCGGCGCGGACGATAACCATGAGCAAGCAGAGCTCCCACTGCAGAGCCACCCACAGCCAACAGGGTCTGCCCGCTTGGCTGCGTCCCTGCAGCTCCGCAAAGGTGACTTTCATAGAATTGTTAAGGTTGGAAAAGACCTCTAAGCTCATCCAGTCAAACCATCAGTCCAACACCACCATCCCTACTCAACTACATCTCCAAGTGCCACTCGGCACTGGTGAGACCACTCCTTGAATCCTGGGGTCAGTTCTGGGCCCCTCAGCACAAGAAGGATGTTGAGGCTCTGGAGCGAGTCCAGAGAAGAGCAACGAAGCTGGGGAAGGGGCTGGAGAACAAGTCTGAGGGATCTGGGGGTGTTTATCCTGGAGAAGAGGAGGCTGAGGGGAGACCTCATTGCTCTCTCCAACTCCCTGAGAGGAGGTTGTGGAGAGGAGGGAGCTGGGCTCTTCTCCCAAGGGACAGGATGAGAGGGAATGGCCTCAAGCTCCACCAGGGGAGGGTCAGGATGGACATTAGGATGAAATATTTCATGGAAAGGGTCATTGGGCAGTGGCAGAGGTTACCCAGGGAGGGGGTTGAGTCCCCTTCCCTGGAGGGGTTTAAGGGACGGGTGGACGAGGTGCTGAGGGACATGGGTTAGTGATTGATGGGAATGGTTGGACTCGATGATGACTCCATGTAGCAAAAGGCAACATGACAAGAGCATCAAACCTCATCAGTAAATAGAACCATCCTAAGAGTCCATGTAGGAAAAGGCAACACAAAAAGAGCACCAAACCTCATCATTAAATAGAACTATTCTAAGAGTCCATGTAGCAAAAGGCAACACAACAAGAGCACCAAACCTCATCATTAAATAGAACTATTCTAAGAGTCCATGTAGCAAAAGGCAACATGACAAGAGCACCAAACCTCATCATTAAATAGAACCATCCTAAGAGTCCACGTGGCAAAAAGCAACATGACAAGAGCACCAAACCAACAGACGGTATTTCTTCTTCGGTGGAGAGCGGCAAAGTTTGCTCCCGAGAGAGAAAAGCGACGGAAAACATGCTTTGAGGACAAGACAGAGCTGCCCACGGGGCTCTGCGGGGGCTGAAGAACCTCGTGGTGCCTGTGAGCTGACACGGCGAGAGCAGCCCCCGCGCCCAGAGACGTGGCAGCACAACCTCCCTCCCCGAGTGAAGAAAGGACCCATTGTTGTGGCTTTCCCCCCTTCGGCTTCCAGGGTTTGGGCTTCACGCAGCAGGATGAGCCGGAGAAAGGGCTCGGTTGGTGTCCTCTGAGATGGTGGCAGGGGCTGGGGACAGAATAATTCCCCTCAAGGCACACAGAGAGCGCTTGGGCTCGGAAAAAAAAACATCTCGACAATATCCCAGGCTGGAGAAATCTGCATCGATGACTGAAAGGGATAACAGGGACCTTCGTTTCCCAGCTCCCACACCCTTCCCGGAGCTAAACTTCATCGCTCCCCTAGGAAGCCTGCGTTCCAGAGCACATTTTTCAATGTACCCAATGTGCTTCCTTGCAGAGGACACTGCAACGTCCTCCAGATTTCGACAGCAAACTGAATCGTGCCTGAGCCAAAACCTGAATGTGATCTCTCACTGCAGAGGAGAGGCAGGGGAGGAGGCGAGAGCCGACGAACATCGCCAGGTCCAGAGTTCCCAGTTGCCCACAGAAGCGTCTGCCCCATCCCTGGAGGGGTTCAAGGGCAGGATGGATGGTACTCGGAGCCCCTGAGCCAGCGGGAGGTGTCCCTGCCCATGGTAGGGGTGGCACTGGGTGGGCTTGGAGGTCCCTTCCAACCCAAATCAATCCATAATTCTACAATTCACTTGGCCGTTCCCGAACGGAGCTGCCTGGTATCTTTCCCACAGCGCTTGGCCTCGGCCTGGCTGGGCTCAGCTGCGCTCCGGGAGGTGTAACTAATGCAGAGACGCTCGGGTTGCTGCTTTTTAATCAACTGCAAGGGCGGCTGGGGCCAGGCTCCCCGCAGGGCACTCGGGGGCCAGACACCAACAGCAGCAGGTTCAGCTCTGGGCCCCTCAGCCAAACCTCCAATCCTGGGGTCAGCTCTGGGCCCCTCAGCCAAACCTCCAATCCTGGGGTCAGCTCTGGGCCCCTCAGCACAAGAAGGATGTTGAGGCTCTGGAGTGAGTCCAGAGAAGAGCAACGAAGCTGGGGAAGGGGCTGGAGAACAAGTCTGAGGGATCTGGGGGTGTTTATCCTGGAGAAGAGGAGGCTGAGGGGAGACCTCATTGCTCTCTGCAACTCCCTGAGAGGAGGTTGTGGAGAGGAGGGAGCTGGGCTCTTCTCCCAAGGGACAGGACAAGAGGGAATGGCCTCAAGCTCCACCAGGGGAGGCTCAGGCTGGACATTAGGAAAAAATATTTCACAGAAAGGGTGATTGGGCACTGGAACTGCCCAGGGAGGGCGTTGAGTCCCCTTCCCTGGAGATGTTTAAGGGACGGGTGGACGAGGTGCTGAGGGACATGGGTTAGCGATTGATAGGAATGGTTGGACTCGATGATCTGGTGGGTCTCTTCCAACCTGGTGACTCTACGATTCTCTGACACTGCTCCTTCAACCCAACCACAAGACCTTTCATGACAAAGACGTCACGGGACGGTCTCGGACGCTGCTGAGGTGGCTCCCGTGCCCTCGGTCCCACCGATAAAAACAGGGCCACGCGCGGCACAGGAAGCGGCTCATGGTTTTAACACACTCGATTCTCGGAAAAGTGGTCACGGCCAGAGCGAAACGAGGTGCACGTTACTCCCCGAGCTTCAAGGCCTCGTGGTAAGAGTCACTTCCCCCTCAGACGCAGAGGTTCACAACCCAGGCTGAAGGTTTAATGATTTATAAGCACCAGACAGGGAGGTAGTGCTCTCCGGACACCGAGCGGATTCATTTTTTAAGAACTGTGAGCGTTTCGGTTCTTGCAGGGAACGTGAAGAGAGGCAAAATGAGGAAGGATGCTCTGAGCCTGCGTGGGAAGCAAAGTCCTGAGCGTGGGAGAAGTTTCATAGAATCACAGAATCACCAGGTTGGAAGAGACCCACTGGATCATCAGGTCCAACCATTCCCACCAGTCTCTAAACGATGCCTCCCAGGGGGTTAAATAGGTCGTTTTCCCCCCTCTTTGACCCATGAAACCTTTCCCTGCTGCTCACTGACCTGTTCCATCGCTGCCCAGAGAGCAGCCACGCACTGCAAACCGATTCCTTTAACTTCAGGATGCGTATTCCTTAAATTCCCAGAGAATTGATTCCTCTCAGCAGAGCTCTGGGAGGAAAGCGACCACTTCCAGCAAATCCAGCAGAAAGACAAATGAAAAAAAAAAAGCCAAAAAGCAGAGAAAAGCTTCAGATCCTTTGAAAAAAATATATAAATAGAGAATAGTCTCTCCCTAGCAGCTCTCCTCCACCTCTCAGACGGGAAATAAATGATACTGTGGCAATTCCACTGTGCATCTAACCATAGAATCATAGAACAACCAGGTTGGAAGAGACCCATCGGATCATCGAGTCCAACCATTCCTATCAAACACGAAACCATCTCATCCCTCGATAACACATGCAAGCACACGAACCAGCTCTGCTCAACCAACTCCTCTTGCTCTTCTCCAGTTACGAGCGTGACCCATTTCTCTGAGGGATCCAGCATCCTCCGAGGGCACCGAGCGGGCTCTGCCGCGCAAAGAGCCTTTCTCACGCTCTGTAAAGGTGAGTCTGGCGCAAGGAGAAACTGGAGCGCGAGGGAAATCATAGAATCATAGAACAACCAGGTTGGAAGAGACCCATCGGATCATCGAGTCCAACCATTCCTATCAAACACTAACCCATGTCCCTCAGCACCTCATCCACCTGTGCCTTAAACACCTCCAGGGAAGGGGAATCAACCACCTCCCTGGGCAGCCTATTCCAATGCCCAATGATCCTTTCCGTGAAAAACTTCCTCCTAATCTCCAGCCTAAATCTCCCCTGGTGGAGCTTGAGGCCATTCCCTCTTGTCCTGTCCCCTGTCCCTTGGGAGAAGAGCCCAGCTCCCTCCTCTCCATAACCTCCTCTCAGGCAGTTGCAGAGAGCAATGAGGTCTCCCCTCAGCCTCCTCTTCTCCAGGATAAACACCCCCAGCTCTCTCAGCCGCTCCTCTTCTTCTCCAGCCCCTTCACCAGCTTTGTTGCTCTTCTCTGGACTCTCTCCAGAGCCTCAACATCCTTCTTGTGCTGAGGGGCCCACAACTGACCCCAGGATTCAAGGAGTGGTCTCCCCAGTGCCGAGTCCAGAGGGAGAATCACCTCCCTGGCCCTGCTGGTCACACCATTTCTGCTCCAAGCCAAGATGCCATTGGCCTTCTTGGCCACACTGCTGGCTCCTGATCGGTCGCTGTCACCAACACTCCCAGGTCCAACCACATCCCCAAAGCTGAGGAGGACTGTCCCTGGAGCCAAAACACCACATCTCCCTTGCATCTCCCTCGCTCCTGCATCCCGAGGCCGAGGGGACGGCAGAGCAAAGCTCACAGCTGCATCTCTCCAGGGCAGCAGCAGCGTGGAAGGAATCGCCTGGGCTAGGAACGAGCCATCAGCAAGAGAGGGGAGGACGCGTTTCTCTCCGCTTTTCACAGCAAGAAATGGCACAGAGCAGTCGCTCACTCTCAGGGTGTCCTGCTCGTCCTGGTCTTTATGAAGTGCTGCACTAACGAGGAGGGGAAAAGCGTCGGCAGATCCGCTGGGAGACGGTGAGGGTGGGAGGTTGGCATCCCTGCATCCCCCAGGCCCTGCAGGAGGTTGGCCCAGCACTGCAGCACAGCAGCCACCCCCCCCGCACCAGCACAGCCAACGCGGGCAAGGACGGTTCTCATTCCAACCGTGAACCACACACATGGACACGACACACGGACACGACACACGGACACGCAGCCCTCTCCTTCCCCCTGCAAGCGAGAACCTGGTCCCGTGGGAGAAATAACTCCTGGGATGCAGCTGAGGTGACGGAGGGGGACACCAACCCCTCCCCAGGATGCAGCTAAAGGGGAGATGGGGCTCAGCCCCTCCTGGGATGCAGCTAAAGGGGAAGAGGAGGGATGCTCAGTCCTCCAGGATGCAGCTCCAAGGAAAGGAGAATGTGCTTCCCCATATGAGTCACCCATGATGCACCCGAGATGGAGGCGAGCGACAGCTCCCTCCTCCCAGTGCCCCCTTTCCCTCCCAGTACCTCCATGGCAGTCGCCGGTGCCTTCCCCATCCACCCCCGGTGGTCTCTGACCCCTCCATCCCCCTCCCGGTGCCCCCTTCATCCTTCCCTCCCCATCTCTCCCTGTTACCCTTCCTCATCTCTCCCCATCTACTGCCTTCATCCCTCCCTTCCCATCCCTCACCCTGGTAACCTCTCCGTCCTTCCCTGGTACCCCCATCCCTCCCCATCTCTCTCTGGTACCCCCGCCATCCTCCCCATCTCTCTGGTACCCCCATCCCTCCATCGCTCCCTGGTACCTCCTCCATTCCTCCCTCCCCATCTCTCCCTGATACCCTCCATCCTTCCCATCCCTCCGGTACCTCCTCCTTCCCCTTCTCTCTCCAGTACCCTCTATCCTTCCATCTCTCCCTCCCTCCCTGGTACCCCCCATCCCTCCATCGCTCCTCATCCCTCCATCTCTCCCCATCTCTCCCTGGTACCCTCCATACTCCCCATCTCTCTGGTACCCCCCATCCCTCCATCGCTCCCCATCCCTCCCTCCCCTTCTCTCTCCAGTAGCCCCTATCTCTACCTCCCTCCCTGTTACCCTCCTTCGCTCCCCACCTCTCCCTAGTACCCTCCATCACTCCCCATCTCTCCGGTACCTCCTCCCTCCCCGGTTCCCCCCATCCCTCCACTGCTCCCTGGTACCTCCTCCATCCCTCCCTCCCCTTCTCTGTCCAGTACCCCCTATCCCTCCAGCTCTCCCCATCTCTCTGGTACCCCCCATCCCTCCAGCTCTCCCCATCTGTCCCTGGTACGCTCCATCCCCCCATCTCTTCCTGGTAACCCCCATCCCTCCATCGCTCCCTGGTACCTCCTCCATCCCTCCCTCCCCATCTCTCCCTCCTTCCCTGGTACCCCCCATGCCTCCAACCCTTTGGTACCCTCCATCACTCCCCATCCCTCCATCTCTCCGGAACCCCCCATCTTTCCATCTCTCCCCATCTGTCCCTGGTACCCCCCATCCCTCCATCTCTCCCCATCTCTCCAGTACCCCCCATCCCTCCATCCCTCCCTCCCCATCTCTCCCCATCTCTCTGGTACCCTCCATCCCTCCATCCTCCCCATCTCCCTGGTACCCCCTATCCCTCCATTGCTCCCCATCCCTCCATCTCTCCCCATCTCTCTGGCACCCTCCATCCTTCTATCACTCCCCATCCCTCCATCTGTCCTTCCCTCCCTGGTACCCTCTATCTTCCCCATCCCTCTGGTACCCCCATCCCTCCATCATTCCCTGGTACCTCCTCCATTCCTCCCTTCCCATCTCTCCCTCCCTCTCTGGTACCCTCCATCCCTCCATTGCTCCCCATCCCTCCATCTCTCCCTGGCACCCTCCATCCTCCCCATCCCTCTGATACCTCCTCCCTTCCCAACTCTCTGGTACCTCCATCCCTACATCGCTCCCTGGTACCTCCTCCATCTCTCCCTGACACCCTCCATCCTCCCCATCTCTCCCTGGCACCCTCCATCCTCCCCATCTTTCCCTGGCACCCTCCATCCCTCCCTCCCCATCTCTCCCCATCTCTCTGGTGCCCTCCATCCTCCCCAACTCTCTGGTACCTCCATCCCTCCATCGCTCCCTGGTACCTCCTCCATCCCTCCATCTCTCTCTGGTACCCTTCATCCTCCCCATCTTTCCCTGGCACCCTCCATCCCTCCCTCCCCATCCCTCCCCATCTCTCTGGTGCCCTCCATCCTCCCCAACTCTCTGGTACCTCCATCCCTCCATCTCTCCCTGGTACCTCCTCCATCCCTCCCTCCCTGGCACCTTCCATCCCTCCCTCCCTGGCACCCTCCATCCCTCCCTCCCCATCTCTCCGGTGCCCTCCATCCTCCCCAACTCTCTGGTACCTCCATCCCTCCATCTCTCCCTGGTACCCTCCATCCTCCCCATCTTTCCCTGGCACCTCCTCCATCCCTCCATCTCTCCCTGGCACCCTCCATCCCTCCCTCCCCATCCCTCCCCATCTCTCTGGTGCCCTCCATCTCTCCCTGGTACCCTCCATCCCTCCCTCCCCATCTCTCCCCATCTCTCTGGTGCCCTCCATCCTCCCCAACTCTCTGGTACCTCCTCCATCCCTCCATCGCTCCCTGGTACCTCCTCCATCCCTCCCTCCCTGGCACCCTCCATCCCTCCCTCCCCATCTCTCCGGTGCCCTCCATCCTCCCCAACTCTCTGGTACCTCCATCCCTCCCCATCTCTCTGGTACCCTCCATCTCTCTGGTACCCTCCATCCTCCCCATCTTTCCCTGGCACCCTCCATCCCTCCCTCCCCATCCCTCCCCATCTCTCTGGTACCCTCCATCTCTCCCTGGTACCTCCTCCATCCCTCCCTCCCCATCCCTCCCCATCTCTCCGGTGCCCTCCATCCCTCCCCATCTCCCCGGTTCCCCCCCCCCTCCCCTGACTGACCCTGAAGATGCGGTGGGCGGCCGCGGTTCGCAGGGCTGTCCAGCCGAGGGCCCCGAGGCCGCAGAGGAGCGGCTCGTGCCAGCGCAGGTGCGCGTTCTCGGCCCAGGTGCGGGCGGCCAGCTCCCACCCGCAGCCCCCGCAGCCCCGAGCCGCCCCCAGGGCGCTGCGCACCCCGCTCCGCACCAGCTCCGCGTAGCCCGGCATGGGCTCCGCCGCCCGCACGGCCATCGCTGCCTCCTCCTCCTCCTCAAATCCTCCTCCTCCTCAAATCCTCCTCCTCCCGCCCCTCCCCTCCCCTCCCCTCCCCTCCCGCCGGTACCGGCCGCTCGGAGCCGCCCCCAGCTCACCCCCCCCCCCCCAATCCCAGCACCGAGAGGAGGCTGCGCGGCTGCTGCTGCAACAGAGCTGGCGACGGGAAGGAGGGAGGAATGGACGACAGGACCCTGAGCTGCCTCCTGCAGCACCTCAGCCCTGCAGCAGCTCCTTAAGGGGCCGGTAATTAGCACAGGATGCAGCACAGGCTCATTAGGTGTGTGTTGCAGCACCTCAGCCCTGCAGCAGCTCCTTAAGGGGCCATTAATTAGCACAGGATGCAGCACAGGCTCATTAGCTGCTGCTGCTGCTGCAGCTCCTTAAGGGGCCGGTCATTAGCACAGGATGCAGCACAGGCTCATTAGCTGCTGCTGCTGCTGCAGCTCCTTAAGGGGCCGGTCATTAGCACAGGATGCAGCACAGGCTCATTAGCTGCTGCTGCAGCAGCTCAAGGTTGCAGCAGCTCCTTCCCTGCCCCTTAATTAGTACAGAACACAGTACAGACTCATTAGGTGTGTGTTGCAGCAGCTCAGGGTTGCAGCAGCTCCTTAAGGGCCTGTTAATTAGTACAGAATGCAGCACAGACTCATTAGCTGCTGCTGCTGCAGCTCCTTAAGGGGCCGGTAATTAGCACAGGATGCAGCACAGGCTCATTAGCTGCTGCTGCAGCTCAGCCTTGCAGCAGCTCCTTGAGTGTCCCTTATATATACTAATGTATAAAACGGTGCAGAGGCTCATTAGCTGCTGCTGCTGCAGCTCCTTAAGGGGCCATTAATTAGTACAGGATGCAGCACAGGCTCATTAGGTGTGTGTTGCAGCACCTCAGCCTTGCAGCAGCTCCTTAAGGGGCCATTAATTAGCACAGGATGCAGCACAGGCTCATTAGCTGCTGCTGCTGCAGCTCCTTAAGGGGCCATTAATTAGCACAGGATGCAGCACAGGCTCATTAGGTGTGTGTTGCAGCAGCTCAGCCCTGCAGCAGCTCCTTAAGGGGCCGGTAATTAGTACAGGATGCAGCACAGGCTCATTAGCTGCTGCTGCTGCTGCAGCTCCTTAAGGGGCCGGTAATTAGCACAGGATGCAGCACAGGCTCATTAGCTGCTGCTGCAGCAGCTCAAGGTTGCAGCAGCTCCTTCCCTGCCCCTTAATTAGTACAGAACACAGTACAGACTCATTAGGTGTGTGTTGCAGCAGCTCAGGGTTGCAGCAGCTCCTTAAGGGCCTGTTAATTAGTACAGAATGTAGCACAGGCTCATTAGCTGCTGCTGCTGCAGCTCCTTAAGGGGCCGGTAATTAGCACAGGATGCAGCACAGGCTCATTAGCTGCTGCTGCTGCTGCAGCTCCTTAAGGGGCTGGTCATTAGCACAGGATGCAGCACAGGCTCATTAGCTGCTGCTGCTGCAGCTCCTTAAGGGCCTGTTAATTAGCACAGGATGCAGCACAGGCTCATTAGCTGCTGCTGCTGCAGCTCCTTAAGGGCCTGTTAATTAGCACAGGATGCAGCACAGGCTCATTAGCTGCTGCTGCTGCAGCTCCTTAAGGGGCCATTAATTAGCACAGGATGCAGCACAGGCTCATTAGCTGCTGCTGCTGCAGCTCCTTAAGGGGCCATTAATTAGCACAGGATGCAGCACAGACTCATTAGCTGCTGCTGCTGCAGCTCAGCCTTGCAGCAGCTCCTTGAGTGCCCCTTAATTAGTAGAGAATGCAGCACAGGCTCATTAGCTGCTGCTGCAGCAGCTCAAGCTTGCAGCAGCTCCTTCCCTGCCTCTTAATTAGTAGAGAATGCAGCACAGGCTCATTAGCTGCTGCAGCTCCTTAAGGGCCTGGTAATTAGCACAGGATGCAACACAAACTCATTAGCTGCTGCAGCAGCACCTCAGCCTTGCAGCAGCTCCTTGAGTGTCCATTAATTAGTACAGAACACAGCACAGGCTCATTAGCTGCTGCTGCTGCAGCTCAGCCTTGCAGCAGCCCCTTAAGTGCCCCTTAATTGGTATAAAACGGTGCAGAGACTCATTAGCTGCTGCTGCTGCAGCTCCTTAAGGGGCCATTAATTAGCACAGGATGCAGCACAGACTCATTAGCTGCTGCTGCTGCAGCTCAGCCTTGCAGCAGCTCCTTAAGGGGCCGGTAATTAGTATAAAACGGTGCAGAGACTCATTAGCTGCTGCTGCTGCAGCTCCTTAAGGGGCCATTAATTAGTACAGGATGCAGCACAGGCTCATTAGCTGCTGCTGCTGCAGCTCAGGGTTGCAGCAGCTCCTTAAGTGCCCCTTAATTAGTACAGAATGCAGCACAGACTCATTAGCTGCTGCTGCAGCAGCTCAGCCTTGCAGCAGCTCCTTAAGGGCCTGTTAATTAGTAGAGAACGGAGCACAGGCTCATTAGCTGCTGCTGCTGCAGCTCAGCCTTGCAGCAGCTCAATAAGTGCCCCTTAATTGGTATAAAACGGTGCAGAGACTCATTAGCTGCTGCTGCAGCAGCTCAGGGTTGCAGCAGCTCCTTAAGTGCATGTTAATTAGTATAGAACATCAGCAGCTCAGCCTTGCAGCAGCTCCTTGACTGCCCCTTAATTAGTGTAGAATGCAGCACAGACTCATTAGCTGCTGCTGCAGCAGCTCAGCCTTGCAGCAGCTCCTTAAGGCCCCGTTAATTAGTACAGAATGCAGCACAGACTCATTAGCTGCTGCTGCAGCAGCTCAGAGTTGCAGAAGCTCCTTAAGGGTCCATTAATTAGTATAAAACGGCGCAGAGACTCATTAGCTGCTGCTGCTGCAGCTCAGCCTTGCAGCAGCTCCTTGAGTGCCCCTTAATTAGGTGCTGCTCACGGCTGCAGCAGCTCGTTACAGGCCCCTTAATTAGTACAGAATGCAGCACAGACTCATTAGCTGCTGCTGCAGCAGCTCAGGGTTGCAGCAGCTCCTTAAGTGCATGTTAATTAGTACAGAACGCAGCACAGACTCGTTAGGTGTGTGTTGCAGCAGCTCAGCCTTGCAGCAGCTCATTCAGGGCCCGTAATTAGTACAGAATGCAGCACAGACTCATTAAGCGCCCGCTGCAGCAGCACAGAACGGAGCAGCAGCTCATTAAGTGTCTGTTGCAGCAGCTCAGGGTTGCAGCAGCTCGTTAAGGGCCGGTTAATTAGTACAGAATGCAGCACAGACTCATCAGTTGCCCTCTGCAGCAGCTCAGGGTTGCAGCAGCTCGTTAGGTGCCCCTTAACCAGTCTCTAAATGAAGCTGTGGTGCAGTCAGTTGGTCCAAGCCCCATCCAGCCTGGCCCTGAACCCCTCCAGGGATGGGGCAGCCACCCCTGCTCTGGGCAACCCGTTCCAGGGCCTCCAACCTTCACATTTCTCCCTAAGATCTCATCTCAACCTCCTCTCTTCCAGCTGAAAACTGTTCCCTCTCGTCCTCTCCCTGCCCTCCCTGCTCCAGAGCCCCTCCCCAGCTTCCCCGGAGCCCCTTTCAGTGCTGGCAGCTGCTCTGAGGTCTCCCTCCAGGCTGAGCAACCCCAATCCTCTCAGCCTCTCCTCATACAGGAGATGCTCCAACCCTCCTATCATCTCCGTGGCCTCCTCTGGACTCACTCCAACAGCTCCATGTCCTTCCCATGTTAGAATCGTAGAACAACCAGGTTGGAAGAGACCCATCGGATCATCGAGTCCAACCATTTCTATCAAACACTAACCCGTGTCCAATGTTGAGGACTCCAGGTTGAGGTTTCATGAGAGCAGAGGAGAACTGGAGGCAAACACCAATATTCCAGTATCACGAGGTAGCAATCAACAACAGAAGAGTGGAAGAAGAGACAAAAATCTGTCATTTGATGTCATTTTAAGTCATTCCTCTGGCCACAGCCAACCTGCCTCCGCCTTATCTGGAACCCCTCTTGATTGCGATGAGAAAACACGCAACCCCATTCCTCTGAGGCTCAAACAAGAATGTGTCCCCCTCCTCTCGCCCTGACAGCGCTGGCTCCCCCTCTGCCTCTTGCTTTTATTGTTTACATTTTTAAGTCAATTTATCATGGCCCATCAAGTGGGAAATGGCTGCCCCGAGCACACAAGCCCCTTTCAGGTCCCTCTCAGACAGCTCCACAAAGGAAACATTCATTCAAGGCTGGAGCATGAATAACCCCTTGGTGAAAAGAGCTGCTCCAAAACAAGCCAGGGAAGGGGGACAATGAGCCCTTTGAGAGCAGCCCCGGGGAGGTGGGCACAGGGGGAAGGCCACTCCGATGCGTTTACAGTGCAGAATAAACCCCATTTCTCCCCCTCCCCGAACAATAACGCAAAAGATAATTCCAGTTTTGGAGCTCAGGTTCTCCAGCTGAGGGGTCCTGCTGAGCCGTCTGCCTCTTGGTATTTCTAACACATCGCTCGGCACCGTCTGAAACGCTCCTCGGGAGCGCGAGCAGCAAAAAAGCATCACAGAATCCTAGAACAACCAGGCTGGAAGGGACCCATTGGATCTTCTAGTCCAACCATTCCCATCATCGCGCGGCACTGGATCCCATCACGTTCCACAATACAGCAGGTGCCACCTCTCCTGCTTTAGGAGCGGCTGGTGACACGTGTTCCCGCAGGCACAGCAGGATAAAGCCAAGACCTAATGCTTCCCCAGCTCCAGGAGCCGCCCTGCTGCTGCTGCCTCTGACTAAGGTGA
Source organism: Coccyzus lansbergi (assembly GCA_033558105.1). Taxonomy (NCBI): domain Eukaryota; kingdom Metazoa; phylum Chordata; class Aves; order Cuculiformes; family Coccyzidae; genus Coccyzus; species Coccyzus lansbergi. The sequence goes on from JAUMJK010001031.1 coordinate 55,328, forward strand.
GATTAAGGCTGAGCCTATTAGAGGAGGATTATTTTTTATTCTGAGGAAGCTTTCCCTCTCACCAGGAGTAACCCCTGCAGCTGGGTCTCCCCCTTCCAGAGGACGGAGTTAACGGAGGAGACAGATCTCAACTCTGGATTCATCCAGGTGCTGGATGCAGACGCCTAAAATAAACCTTCGCACTCCTCTTACAAGCCACTTGTGGTAGAGATGGGGCTCACTCCCAGCACAAAACCACTAGAACTGCAGAAATTAAGGGGCACACGGATCTCGAAAAGGCTTTATTGGGAATGTGTAAGGTACAGTGTCACATACTTTCGATCCACACTGTATTTCAAACCATCTTCAGAGGTCCAAGGCGAGCCAAACCCTGGCTTTTCAGCCACCAGACTCGAGCAGCTACATGCTCTGGAAGGTTTTAAGCGTCAACTTGCTGGTTTCAAGACTCCATCACGGTGAGGCGAGCCAGGCTGGCTCACAGAGGGCATTTTTCCCCATTACCAGAGAGGTTCCACAGTCCCCAGTTCCCTCTCCTCAGGCGCTGGGGGCATACTGCATGGCCAGCCGGTCGAAGTCATTCTCCTTCAACGCAGAAACAAAAAATAACGTGAACAAACCTCAAACTGTACTAAGAACGTAATAAAACCTGCTTTGGCTGAAGAGAACGCTACTCTCACAACTCCAAGAAGGAAGATCACCTGGATCAGTTCGCAATTGTTTTCAATTTGTTCCATTTTCCCTTCACTATTACAACTTCAAGAAGGAAGATCACCTGGATCAGCTCACAGTTGTTTTCAATTTGTTCCATTTTCCCTTCACTCTTAGTTCTATCCTTCCCTTCCCCAACACTCTCTTCCAGAAGAAGATTTCCACTATTCAAACAGCATCTGATGGTACCAAGTTTCTGACTCAGATTAAGAGCTGTTCTTTCCAGGAGCTACCAGGCTCAGGCTCATCCCTCCCCTGGGTGCGTTTGCAGCATCCCTCACAGAGGCTGGAAAAGCTTCTGGCCCAGGAAAAGCTCAGAGCTGTGGGGAAAGAACCCACTGCCCCATCCGACACAGGTACGAGGCGTGACCTGCTTCACTTCATCCCGATTATACCTTTGCCTGATACTCCTTTATGAAAGGATGGTTCTTATGTGCGTCTTTCAGCTGCGACAAATAGCGATTCGTGACCTGATGGGATGAGAGAGACATTTAAATGCTGAGACATGAGGAGAAGCAGAGTTTAAAGCATCACACCTCACTGAATTTGTTGGCAGCGAGTAGAGACCTGATTTTCTCAGCGTTCCGAATGTGAACAGCCCTCCCGTGGCATTTAAAAAGCCAAAGCAAAGTTACCACGTGAACCAGGAGGGCAAAACCTCCCTCAGCAGCAGGACTAGACCCATCAGATCGCTTCCCGGGGGCAACAACCCAAGCCTCACCTCTGGGGGTTTGCCCAGGTGCTGCGACAGGACCACAAAGTTGATGAGGGTCTCGGGGTGGCTGCTGTCCTGAAAACAAGAATAATCATCTATATGACCGAGTGTCATAACCAGTACGGTGCTGCCACAACAAGTTCTGACAAACCCACAGCTCTTTACAGCAAAAGGCAAAGCCAAAGGAAAGGCAGGTCTGAACAGCGACCGCCCTTACGCCCAAGACCAATGACCAATCACGGACCAATTTTAGGCTAGAGATTAGGAGGAAGTTTTTCACACAGAGGGTTCATTGGGCATTGGAATAGGCTGCCCAGGGAGGTGGTTGAGTCATCTTCCCTGGAGGTGTTTAAGCGACGGGTGGATGAGGTCTTGAGGGACTTGGTTTAGTGTTTGATAGGAATGGTTGGACTAGAAGATCCGACGGGTCCCTTCCAACCTGGTTGTTCTATGATTCTATGAAAGGTTTGGGTTAGAAGGGACCTCAAAGCCCACCCAGTCCCATCCGAGATCCGGTTGCTCCAAACCGCATCCAACCTTGTCTTGAACACCTCCAGGGATGGGGCAGCCACAACTTCCCTGAGCAAGCAGGGCCTCCCCAACCCTCACAGGAGAACATTTCTTCCTAAGACCTCAGGTAAATCTCCCCTCTTTCAGCTGAAAGCCCTCGGGGTTCACTCCCTATCCCAATGGCAAATCCACCTGGCAAAACCAGCAAAAGTACCTTGTCCAGTGCCTCCTGAAGCACTCCCTCTGCGTCGTCCCACTTGCCCTGAGCCATGTAGCAGGCTGCCTGCCCGTTGAGGAGGAGGAGGGTGGAGGAGCATTTGTCTGCCATCTCTTGGAAGATGTAATAGGCATCTTGTAACTTCTCCCCACCCTGAAAAGAAGAGACAAACACTCACGGTCTCACCACGCGCTGTGGAGAAGCCTGTATGCTCTTGCCATGCTTGAAGGACTAGGCACAAAGTTCATTCCTAAGGTTATGAAACACAGCGTAAGAACCACCTCCTGCACCACAACACATCTGTTAGACCACAGAAGAAAAATAGAAAAATATTAAATATGAAGAACCACTGAAATGATCAAAAGAGCCAGGCTTCCATTCAAGAAGAAAAATAAAAAAAATTCACTTCAAAAGAACCACTTCAGATGTTTGACGTCATAAAAGATTATGAAGTGAGATTTTCATAATTAAACACAGGTATGGACAACCTGGCTTGGTCGAGAATCCTCAGCTTCAAGAAGGTTCCGCATGCAGAACCTTCCCTCTACTTTGTTGAACAGCTTGAGGAAAACTTAGCTGCACATTGTTGTGAGGCACGAGCGATGCACGAGAAGTTTTATAACAAAAAGCAAGACAATGCTACAAAGAGGCTCTTAAGAGTCTAACAGGTTATTGCATGTGTGAGCTTGGACTTCACTGGACTTTAGGAGACTTTATCTGGCCTGACCTGGACTATCAGGCAGAGTGGTTTTGATTCACAAGACGCTTAAAGACTGTGATTCACGACACCGATTCTGTGATTCACGACACCGATTCTGTGATTCACGACACCGATTCTGTGATTCACGACACCGATTCTGTGATTCACGACACCGATTCTGTGATTCACGACACCGATTCTGTGATTCTATTTCATGGCTCTCTCCAACTCCCTGAGAGGAGGTTGTGGAGAGGAGGGAGCTGGGCTCTTCTCCCAAGGGACAGGATGAGAGGGAATGGCCTCAAGCTCCACCAGGGGAGGGTCAGGCTGGACATTAGGATGAAATATTTCATGGAAAGGGCCACTGGGCAGTGTCAGAGGCTGCCCAGGGAGGGGGTTGAGTCAGATACTCACTATTGCCAGGTTCACCCAGGCAGTTGCCAGCTGAGTAAGAGTCGCATCCTCATCTTGCTCCTGCATCTTCTTCAGCTCTTTGCTGCAGAGGCAACAGTGGAGTCAGACAACAGAAAGATAAAGCCCTCCCTGCCCTTCTTTACGACGCAAAAGGCTGTCGTTGCCTCTCTCAGCCTTCCCAGCGCTGTAGTACAACAGTCACAAGCACAAACACCTCATCAGGTTTTACAGAAAAACCTCATGGTGAGGAGGGATATGGGTTAGTGTTTGATAGGAATGGTTGGACTAGAAGATCCGATGGGTCTCTTCCAACCTGGTTGTTCTATGATTCTATGAGTCAGAAACACGGGGCCGGAGACTCAAACCACATCCTGCCGAAGGCAAGATCAAACCTAAAGGTCCATCTCTTTCTTTAGCTGTAACCAAGTTGTATTATCCTCACAACTTGTACAACTTGAAGAATAAAAAACCTTCTGCAGTGCACTTGTACCTCCAGGTAAGTTCCTCTGTTCCTGCAGGTGTTAAATGCTGCAGCCTGGGGGAGGTTGGGCGGTGAAAATTCCCTTGGCAAAGAAACCAAGGGACGCAAACTCACTCACCGAGCCAGATCCAGCCTGTCGAGCTTCAGGAGAATCTGTATCATCATGGCCATGCTGCAAGGAACAAGAGGAGAATGGTTGTTATTCATCTGCATTTTACTGTGCCCTGTGCTTCACTCAGGAGCCTGACAATGGGTGGAGAGACACGTGACGGGGCTGACTCAGGCTCTTTTCAGCGATTCCCAACATGGAATGGTTGGACTCGATGATCCGCTGGGTCTCTTCCAACCTGGTGATTCTAGGATTCTATGGAAGAACCAATAAATATGGTTCTGATGTTTCACAAGGGAGCAACAGACTGGATATTGCACCAAATCGCTTATGAGGTACGACACAAAAACCCTAAGTCTGACCCTAGATCTCAGGAACCAAGAGTGGGAGGGGAGAGACAAGGAGATGGTTACAGAACACGTTCTACCCTGTCACAGCGACACAAGGCTCAGCTCTACGTTCACTCAGTATGAGTGGACGCGTGTTCATAGAATCACAGAATCACCAGGTTGGAAAAGACCCACCGGACCATTGAGTCCAACCATTTCCATCAAACTCACGTCCCTCAGCACCTCATCCACCCGTCCCTTAAACACCTCCAGGGAAGGGGAATCAACCACCTCCCTGGGCAGCCTATTCCAATGCCCAATGACCCTCTGTGTGAAAAACTTCCTCCTAATCTCCAGCCTAAATCTCCCCTGGTGGAGCTTGAGGCCATTCCCTCTTGTCCTGTCTCCTGTCACTTGGGAGAAGAGCCCAGCTCCCTCCTCTCCACAACCTCCTTTCAGGTAGGTGGAGAGAGCAATGAGGTCTCCTCTTACCCTCTGTCGGAAAATATTGCTGTGCGAGATCAAACAGCAAATTCACAGCAAGTTTCTTTGTGAAACTGAAACAATCCACAATGGAAACTTCTGTTTATGAACTGAAGCTGATGTGAAACGCACGCACACAGTTATAAGCAGCACAAGTGATGTTCAGGAGGCAGAGAAAGCACGAGGGGCAGAGGATTTTGCACCAAAACAATGCACCGGCTCACAGGGCTTCATCTTTCAAGGGGAGATTTAGGCTGGAGATTAGGAGGAAGTTTTTCACACACAGGGTCTTTGGGCATTGGAACAGGCTGCCCAGGGAGGTGGTTGATTCCCCTTCCCTGGAGGTGGTTAAGGGACGGGTGGACGAGGTCTTGAGGGACATGGTTTAGTGTTTGATAGGAATGGTTGGACTCGATGCTCTGATGGGTCTCTTCCAACCTGGTTGTTCTATGATTCTATGATTCTGTGATCTGTGCAGCTGGTTTTAGCTGGAAACAACATCCCAGTGCTTCAGCCCTGACCCTGTTCACCACATCCCACTCCCTGCAATTCCTGCTTCTTCTAGAAGACTCTACCAGTGCTTAAAGGAACCTGTATTTTCTCAGTAGAAGAGGTTTAAGCAAAACCAGAGATCCTCAACAGCCTTTCAGACAATGATCTAAACCCTCAGTGAAGATGATCACACCCGATTTTCAGCAGTAGTTAAACAAAAGGAGTTACAGGCAGACTCGGGTTTTGGTTTTTGGTGGTTTTCTTTGGTTGGACCTTGTCCTGCTTAAGAGACAAAGCTCCAAGCAACCTGACAATAGCTCCAAGTAACCTGGCGATAGCTCCAAGCAACCTGACGACAGCTCCAAGTGGTTTCTCAGTGGTTTCAAGATTTCTAGGGACAAGCCAAGCCTCAGCTCCTTCTGCAGCACCTCTCCCTCACCACAGCACAGCTCCACAATGCCCGAGGAGGAACACTCACCACTCCAAGCTCTCCCCCTGGTGCAGTGCACGCAGAGCCGCGTCGGGGTTCTTGTCGTGGAAATAGATGGAAGCAGCCATCAGCAGGAACGTCGTGTTGGCGATGTCGACGCTTTTGGCCATTTTCTTGTCTAAATCGGCAACGATCGCATCCCTACACAGGGCAAGAGCGAGAATTTGGGAGTGTTTTCTCATTAAGGAAGACAAAGAGCTCCTGCCCCCACACAAATCTGTTCGCGAGATCCACCGCACAACCTCAATACAGACTGTGCTTCTATAAGAAGCTTTGGACATGGAAACATTCACAGAAAGGGTCGTTGGGCATTGGAATAGGCTGCCCAGGGAGGTGGTTGATTCACCTTCCCTGGAGGTGTTTAAGGGACGGGTGGATGAGGTGCTGAGGGACATGGGTAAGTGATTGATGGGAATGGTTGGACGCGATGATCCGATGGGTCTCTTCCAACCTGGTGATTCCATATTCCCTGCTTCTCAGGGCCTGAGTTCTGACTATCAGCCTTTACCTCTGACTCTCATTTGAGAGGTACTCGGCGAACATCCTCACTGCCTGGAGCTCGGGACTGGCACCGGCTTTGATTTCATCGAGGACGACACCGTATTTTCTCTGTTGAAGGCAAAGAAGAATCATCTCTAACTCACTATTTAATAACACAAGAAAATAACCGTTCCCTTCCTAAAACTTGCTTTAGAACAACTTGTAACAGCAAATTAGTACTTCGTTTCTCCCACCACGCAGACAAAATTCATACGTGGGGTCTGTTTCCCTAAATACTGTTTTAAAGACAGAGAAAATTTTGATGGGAATGGTTGGACTCGATGATCCGGTGGGTCTCTTCCAACCTGGCGATTCTGTGATTCTATAAATGTCTTCCAGACGGGGCCCTCAGGTCAACCTGGTATAGAACACGTTGCATTCACAACTGTGTTGCTGTCAGGGAACCTCTTGTGTTCCAGGGTTGAAGGAAGGTTTATTTTAGAATTGTTTAATGCTTTACCCACAGGACTCAGCCTCAGAGCCTCCCCAGTGCTCAGTGCTTGCCTCCTCACCTGAGCGATGTAGGCTCGGAATAAGAAGACATCCCGCTCCACCTCCTTCTCTGGGCTGGATGGCTGAAGGGGGGACAGGAAAGCAGAAACTCTCTCAGCGACTCAGGCAGCCGTGACAACCCCACAGTACCTCTGCTCCCCACATAAGATTCCTGCCCCAGACATCAGAGCAAGCCCCAGGATTGATACAGGCTTGGGGAGGAGAGAAACGGCCTCAGAAAACGGCTGAGAGAGCTGGGGGTGTTTAGCCTGGAGAAGAGGAGGCTGAGAGAGGCCTCATTACTCTCTCCAACTACCTGAAGGGAGGTTGTGGAGAGGAGGGAGCTGGGCTCTTCTCCCAAGGGACAGGACGAGAGGGAATGGCCTCAAGCTCTACCAGGGGAGATTTAGGCTAGAGATTAGGAGGAAGTTTTTCACAGAAAGGGTCATTGGAATAGGTTGCCCAGGGAGGTGGTTGATTCCCCTTCCCTGGAGGTGTTTAAGGGACGGGTGGATGAGGTCTTGTGGGACTTGGTTTAGTGTTTGATAGGAATGGTTGGACTCCATGATCCAATGGGTCTCTTCCAACCTGGTTGTTCTATGATTCTATGATTCTAAGGAGGTTTAGATCAGACACCAGGAAAAATTTCTTTACTGAAAGGGCTTTTGGACACTAGAAGAGCTGCCCAGGATAGTGGTGGAGTCCTCATCCTGGGAGAGATCTGTAAGACAAGTGGATGAGGTGCTCTGGGGTCTGGTTTAGTAGCAGTTGGGTATGGTTGGACTCAATTAACAAAAAGGGCTTTTCCAGTCAAGTGACTGTATGATTTTTGGAATAGGCTGCCCAGGGAGGTGGTTGATTCCCCTTCCCTGGAGGTGTTTAAGGGACAGGTGGATGAGGTGCTGAGGGACATGGTTTAGTGTTTGATAGGAATGGTTGGACTCGCTGATCTGATGGGTCCCTTCCCTGGCTGTTCTCTGATTCTATGATTTGAGGAAAAGAGGTTGAGAGAGTTGGGGTTGTTCAGCCTGGAGAAGAGAAGGCTCTGGGGAGACCTTAGAGCAGCTTCCAGTGCTGAAAGGGGCTGCAGGAAAGATGGGGAAGGGCTCTTGATCAGGGAGGGCAGAGACAGAACAAGGGGGAATGATTTTCAGCTGCTAGAAGGGAGATTGAAATGAGATCTTAGGGGGAAATGCGAGGGTGAGGAGGCCCTGGGTGCCCAGAGCAGGGGTGGCTGCCCCATCCCTGGAAGGGTTCAAGGGCAGGTTGGATGGGGCTTGGAGCCCCTGATCCAGCGGGAGGTGTGACAGGGGTGGGACTGGATGGGCTCAGAGGTCCCTTCCAGCCCAAACCATCCCCTGACGCTGCGATGCCAGGGGGAGTCCCCCCCTCCTCGCGCAGGGAGCCCCGCAAACAGGCAGGAAGGAGGCCCGGGCCCGGCCCTACCTTCACCCGCTGCGCCTCGTTGATGGCAGCCTGGTAGGCCCCGATGTAGAAGCTGTTCTTCACGTCGAAGAGCTCGTCGGCAGCCGCATCGCCTCCCTGCCCAGCAGGAGCCCCAGACGCCATGACGGCTCCGCCCCTCCCGCCACGAACCCGGAAGTAGCCGGGGAAACCACGCCCCTTCCCGGCGCCAGCCAATGGGAGAGCGCGGTTTGGTGGCGTCATCGGAGCGCGCCGAGGGTGCGAGCACGTGGAGCACAGCGAAAACAGTGGTTGTACGGAAACCGGCGTGGGCCAAGAATCATAGAATCAGGATGGTTTCCATTGGAAGGGGCCCTAGCAGAGGCTCCCAGGGAGGAGATGGTGGAAACCCCATCCCCGCAGGGCTTCGACAGCCGGGCGGACGGGTCTCTCCGCGATGGTTTAGCGGGGCCCGCTGGGCCCGAGGAGCTCTGTCCCAGCAGAGCGCTTTTCCCGGAGCGGGTGTGAACGCTGGGCGTGACGTCAGCGGGAGCGCCGGAAGCGGCGCGCGTGGCCATGGCGGAGTTTCGTGCGCTGGGGCTGGCGCCGTGGCTGGCGGAGCAGGCGCGGCAAGTAGGGCTGAGTCGCCCCACGCCCGTGCAGGCCGCCTGCATCCCCCCCGTGTTGCAGGGTGAGCGCCCCCACCCCGACCCCCCTGCCCCTCCCGGGCCGCCGCGGCCACGCGGGAGCGGCCGCTCATCATCTCCCTCTCCCCGCAGGCCGCGACTGCTTGGGCTGCGCCAAGACCGGCAGCGGGAAGACAGCGGCCTTCGTGCTCCCCGTGCTGCAGGTGCTCTCCGAGGACCCCTACGGCATCTTCTGCCTCGTGCTGACCCCCACCAGGTACCGGGAGAGGAGAGAGCCGGGCTAACCGCCCCCCCACCCCGAGGCTCTGGAGCGAGTCCAGAGAAGAGCCACGAAGCTGGGGAAGGGGCTGGAGAACAGGCCCTATGAGGAGCGGCTGAGAGAGCTGGAGGGGTTTAGCCTAGAGAAGAGGAGGCTGAGAGGAGACCTCATTACTCTCTACAACTACCTGACTTGGATCAGAAATGGTGTGACCAGCAGGGCCAGGGAGGTGATTCTCCCTCTGGACTCAGCACTGGTGAGGCCGCTCCTTGAATCCTGTGTTCAGTTGTGGGCCCCTCAGCACAAGAAGGATGTTGAGGCTCTGGAGTGAGTCCAGAGAAGAGCAATGAAGCTGGGGAAGGGGCTGGAGAACAGACCCTATGAGGAGCGGCTGAGAGAGCTGGGGGGGGTTTAGCCTAGAGAAGAGGAGGCTGAGAGGAGACCTCATTACTCTCCACAACTCTCTGAGAGGAGGTTGTGGAGAGGAGGGAGCTGGGCTCTTCTGCCAAGGGACAGGGGACAGGACAAGAGGGAATGGCCTCAAGCTCCACCAGGGGAGATTTAGGCTGGAGATTAGGAGGAAGTTTTTCACACAGAAGGTCATTGGGCATTGGAATGGGCTGCCCAGGTTGGTGGTTGATTCCCCTTCCCTGGAGGTGTTTAAGGTGTGGGTAGATGAGGTCCTGAGGGACATGGGTTAGTGTTTGATAGGAATGGTTGGACTCGATGATCCGATGGGTCTCTTCCAACCTGGTTGTTCTATGATTCTATGATTCTATTCTCTCCCCAACCCTGGCAGGGAGCTCGCCTACCAGATCGCCGAGCAGTTCCGCGTCCTGGGGAAGCCTCTGGGCCTGAAGGATTGCGTGGTGGTTGGCGGCTTGGGTGAGTTGGTTGGACTCGATGATCCGATGGGTCTCTTCCAACCTGGTTGTTCTATGATTCTATGAGCGCTGGTCGCTCAGCTAGGAATTTTTATGCTCATTTATTATTACAATTTGTAATAAGCATTTTTGTTGCCGGTAACTCTGCCTCATCGTCTTAGCAAAATGTTTTGGAGCCTAACATCTGGAGAGGCTTTCTTTCCAGTTCAATACAGTGAGGAATAGGAATGTTTTTTTTGGATAGGAATGGTTGGACTAGAAGATCCGATGGGCCTCTTCGAACGTGGTTGTTCTATGATTCTATGATTCTAAGAAAAAAAAGAGCAGATTGCTTAGGGATTTTTTCCTTCTGTGCGGTTTGTTCTTCTCATGTGAAGGAGCTGTGATCCAGCAGCACAGACACGTGGGAATAGGGACAGTGACGTTTCTTAGCGTATGGACCAAAGGATTTAGGGTCCAAAGGATTTTAGGGCCCATGCTCAGTAACTCGGCTCTGTTCTCGGTGCAGACATGGTTGCGCAGGCCCTGGAGCTCTCTCGCAAACCCCACGTTGTCATCGCTACTCCGGGCAGGCTGGCGGATCACCTGCGCAGCTCCAACACCTTCAGCCTTAAAAAGATCAAGTTCCTGGTAAGGGCTGGGGCTGTGCTGAGGCCTGTGGGGTCGTCGGCCGTGCAGGCAGAGGAGCTGAGGTGGGTCTCTCTGTGCCCAGGTTCTGGATGAAGCCGACCGGCTGCTGGAGCAGGGCTGTGCCGACTTCACGGCGGATCTGGAGGTGATCCTGGAGGCCGTCCCCGCGCGCAGGCAGACGCTGCTGTTCAGCGCCACGCTGACCGACACGCTCAAGGAGCTGAAGAGCTTGGCCAAGAACAGGCCCTTCTTCTGGGAGGCCGAGTCCGAGTAAGTCCTCATCCCTTCCACTGAGCAGGTGAAGAATCTCATTTTCTCCCTGCTCTTTCCTGTCCCTCCTTCCTCTCCCTTCTGCCTTCTTTCCTCTCCCTTCTCTCTGCTCTTTCCCATCCCTTCTGCTCTCCTTCCTCTCCCTTCTCTGTGCTCTTTCGTATCCCTTCTGCTCTCCTTCCTCTCCTTTCTCTCTGCTTTTTCCCATCCCTTCTGCCTTCTTTCCTCTCCTTTCTCTCTGCTCTTTCATATCTCTTCTGCCCTTCTTCTTCTCCCTTCTCTCTGCTTTTTCCTATCTCTTCTGCTCTCCTTCCTCTCCCTTCTCTCTGCTTTTTCCTATCTCTTCTGCTCTCCTTCCTCTCCCTTCTCTCTGCTTTTTCTTATCCCTTCTGTCCTCCTTCCTCTCCCTTCTCTCTGCTCTTTCCTCTCCCTTTTGCCCTGTTTCCTCTCCCTTCTCTCTGCTTTTTCATATCCCTTCTGCTCTCCTTCCTCTCCCTTCTCTCTGCTCTTTCCTCTCCCTTTTGCCCTGTTTCCTCTCCCTTCTCTCTGCTTTTTCATATCCCTTCTGCTCTCCTTCCTCTCCCTTCTCTCTGCTCTTTCCTCTCCCTTTTGCCCTGTTTCCTCTCCCTTCTCTCTGCTTTTTCATATCCCTTCTGCTCTCCATCCTCTCCCTTCTCTCTGCTTTTTCTTATCCCTTCTGCTCTCCATCCTCTCCCTTCTCTCTGCTTTTTCTTATCCCTTCTGCTCTCCTTCCTCTCCCTTCTCTCTGCTCTTTCCCATCCCTTCTGCCCTATTTCCTCTCCTTTCTCTCTGCTCTTTCCCATCTCTTCTACTTTTCTTCCTCTCCCTTCTCTCTGCTTTTTATATCCCTCCTTCCTCTCTCTTCTGTCTGCTCTTTCTTATCCCTCCTTCCTCTTTGTTCTCTTTCCTATCTCTTCTGCTCTCTTTCCTCTCCCTTCTCTCTGCTCTTTCCCATCCCTTCTGCTCTCCTTCCTCTCCCTTCTCTCTGCTTTTCCATATCCCTCCTTCCTCTCTCTTCTCTCTACTCTTTCTTATCCCTCCTTCCTCTCCCTTCTCTCTGCTCTTTCCTATCCCTTCTGCCGTCCTCCCTCTCCCTTCTCTCTTCCCTCCCTCTCCCTTCTCTCTTCCCTCCCTCTCCCTTCTCTCTTCCCTCCCTCTCCCTTCTCTCTTCCCTCCCTCTCCCTTCTCTCTTCCCTCCCTCTCCCTTCTCTCTTCCCTCCCTCTCCCTTCTCTCTTCCCTCCCTCTCCCTTCTCTCTTCCCTCCCTCTCCCTTCTCTCTTCCCTCCCTCTCCCTTCTCTCTTCCCTCCCTCTCCTCCTGCTAAACAGTGCTTCCTGGTGCTTTTCCCACAGGGTACGGACCGTGGATGAGTTGGACCAGCGCTACTTGCTTGTCCCTGAGGCCATCAAGGACGCCTACCTGGTCCATTTAATCCAGACCTTCCAGGATGAGCACGAAGACTGGTCTATTATTATCTTTACCAGAACCTGCAAGTGAGTGGCGCAGCTCCTCGCGCTTGCTCTTAACGTAGACGTATCTTAATGTTTCCAGTTCAGATTCCAAATTTCTCCTGTGCTGGACATAAGGCTGGGATGGGATTTACTTCCTTGGTCTATTCTGAAATCGGGAGAGAAACGCCTTCTCCTTTGGGTGGTCTGGGGTTGTCTCAATCTATCAGCTTTACATTTCCCTGTCACATCCTTCCTTTTTTTCCTTCAAGGGACTGCCAGGTCTTGAACATGATGCTGCGGAAATACAGCTTCCCCTCTGTAGCTCTGCATTCCATGATGAAACAGGTGAGCGATGCACGGATCTGGGAGATGGTTCCTTCCTCTCCGAGCTCTGCAGCTCCTCTGGATCACAATGTCCTTCATTGTCTCTTCACAGCGACAACGGTTTGCGGCATTAGCCAAGTTCAAGTCCAGCATCTTTAAGATTCTCATTGCCACCGACGTTGCTGCCAGGTAAGGGAAAGGGGAGTGTCTTACCGAGGGTCTTATCCTGCTTTTGAAGCACCTGAGCCGCTGTGGGGATTAGTCTGGGCTTAGCAAGAGCAGAGCTTTAAATTCCTCTGAGAAATGGTGTGACCAGCAGGGCCAGGGAGGTTCTTCTCCCTCTGGACTCAGCACTGGTGAGACCAAACCTCAAATCCTGGGGTCAGGTCTGGGCCCCTCAGCACAAGAAGGATGTTGAGGCTCTGGAGCGAGTCCAGAGAAGAGCCAACGAAGCTGGGGAAGACTCTCAGACTCTGTGTATTAAAAAGGAGTTTCTCAGCTTCTCTTCTTTTTCTGCCTGTTCCAGAGGCCTGGACATTCCCACTGTACAAGTTGTCATCAACCACAACACTCCCGGCCTGCCCAAAATCTACATTCACCGCGTTGGCCGAACGGCTCGTGCGGGTGAGCAGGACGACCCGCGGGCTCGTTGCCGGCTGAGCTGGGATGCCAGTGGGCACGAGGAGGCTTCGCAGCAGCCGTTACCTGATTTTTCATAGAATCATAGAACAACCAGGTTGGAAGAGACCCATCGGATCTTCTAGTCCAACCATTCCTATCAAACACTAACCCATGTCCCTCAGCACCTCGTCCACCCGTCCCTTAAACACCTCCAGGGAAGGTGACTCAACCCCGTCCCTGGGCAGCCTGTTCCAACACCCAATGACCCTTTCTGTGAAAAACCTCCTCCTAATCTCCAGCCTAAATCTCCCCTGGTGGAGCTTGAGGCCATTCCCTCTCGTCCTGTCCCCTGTCCCTTGGGAGAAGAGCCCAGCTCCCTCCTCTCCACAACCTCCCTTCAGGTAGTTATAGAGAGCAATAAAGATGCTATTAAAGACGATAAAGTTTCAGAGCAACAAAGACGCCTCTGAGCGCCCTGTCGCCCTGATGCGCTGGGCTGGCCGATGGGGAGGGATGGAATTTGCTGCGGGTTAAGCTCCATCTCTCTTTGCTTGTCAGGATTCATGTATCCCTGTGCTTTTCCCACCCAGGTCGGAAAGGAATCGCCATTACGCTGGTGACGCAGTATGACATCCACCTGGTCCACGCCATCGAGGAGGAAATCAGTAAGTCCACAACCATTAAAGCTGCTAAAATCATAGAATCATAGAACCATAGAACAACCAGGTTGGAAGGGACCCATCGGGTCTTCTAGTCCAACCATTCCTCTCAAACACTAAACCAAGTCCCTCAAGACCTCATCCACCCGTCCCTTAAACACCTCCAGGGAAGGTGACTCAACCACCTCCCTGGGCAGCCTGTTCCAATGCCCAATGACCCTTTGTGTGAAGAACTTCCTCCTAATCTCCCCCTAAATGTGGGATCACATCTGCTCCTTTGTGCTTGTGGTACCTGCAGCCCTGATTTCGATGCGTGATCAGAACGGAGTGGTCGGACTTGATGATCCGGTGGGTCTCTCCCAACCTGGTTATTCTATGAAATGGTTTCTCCTCCCTCAGTAGCCAAAGCTCAGAAAAGAGCAGGAGCACTGGAATCTCCACCAGCTTTCATTCCCCTCCTGAAAGCACCAGCCAGAAATGTTTTTATCTTCCTCCTTTTTCTCTCTCTAACCTTTTTATCAAGGCAGACAACTTCTTCCTTACTTCCTCGCTCCTGTGTGTGCTGCCGTGGGCGAAAAGAACAAGCTGCTTTGGTTTGGGCTTCGTGGGTTTTGAGGGAGTAGAACTAATAAATGCAACATCAGGGAATTGTAGGCAGAGGGAGGATTTAATCCTTTGTTGTAGACTGAAAAAGTCAGAGCAACCATAGAGCACGACAGCAATTCCACTGATAATCTGGGGTAATTCACTAAACTCAGATTTTTTTTACTAGCTGAGAGTCTTGGGCTTTGTAGCTAATCATGATCTGTAAACATCTCACCTTGATCTAGAGCTGAAGCTGCAGGAGTTTTCTGTGGAGGAACAGTCTGTGCTCGACATTGTCACCCAAGTCAACGTCACCAGGAGGGAGTGTGAAATCGTAAGTGTGTGAACGTGAAGCCCCTTTGTTCAGACATCTCGGGTCGTGGGGTGAAGCCCGGAGATTCATTGCAGTACAACACACAGCTCTGGATACTCAACTTCGCTCTTGAGCACATAAATAGGAGTTTTTATTCCATTTTCTAGTGGAAGCAACTTAGATGTGTATGTGGGGTGGGAGGTTGTAGTTCTCTTCCCTGGGTTTGTGCTGTTATTACACATTTTTGAGCATTTTTGTGCTGCTGAGCGTTGAGATTGGTGCTTTGAGGGACTCTGCTGAGGGACTTGGGTTAGTGATCGATGGGAATGGTTGGACTGGATGATCCAGTGGGTCTCCTTCCAACCTGGTGATTCTAGGATTCTATGCTGACTCTTCATTGCTGTGCGGCTTCTCCCCTCGGTCCTCAGGTACCGATTGCTTTGCTGTGTTTTTCTTTTGACAGGAACTGGAGGGAATGGATTTTGATGAGAAGAAAGAAATAAATAAGCGGAAACAAATGATCCTTGAAGGGAAGGTGAGAGTTGCTGCCACAGAAATGGCTCTTGTGGGAGGTGTCCCTGCCTGTCACAGGGGGTTGGAACTGGGTGGTCTTTAAGATCCATTCCAACTTAAACCGTTCTCTGGAGCGAGTCCAGAGAAGAGCAACGAGGCTGGGGAAGGGGCTGGAGAAGAAGAGAAGCATCTGAGAGAGTGTTTATCCTGGAGAAGAGGAGGCTGAGGGGAGACCTCATTGCTCTCTACAACTCCCTGAGAGGAGGTTGTGGAGAGGAGGGAGCTGGGCTCTTCTCCCAAGGGACAGGGCGAGAGGGAATGGCCTCAAGCTCCACCAGAGATTTAGGCTCGACATTACGAGGAAGTTTTTCACAGAAAGGGTCATTGGGCATTGGAACAGGCTGCCCAGGGAGGTGGTTGATTCACCTTCCCTGGAGGTGTTTAAGGGACGGGTGGACGAGGTGCTGAGGGACATGGGTTAGTGATTGATGGGAATGGTTGGACCGGATGATCCGGTGGGTCTCTTCCAGCCTGGTGATTCTATGATTCTATGATATTAATAAATGCAGTGGAGAAGCGTCTGACTCCCCACCTGCTCGGTCCCAGGCACCACAGGCGCCTTGGAAAGGGAAAGGGGCTGGTGCTGTCCCTAGGCCTGTCGCTAGAGTCTTGGAATAGAATCATAGAACAACCAGGTTGGAAGAGGCCCATCGGATCGTCAAATTCACCCTTACAGGATCCAGATCTGGAGGCAAAAAGGAAAGCGGAGCTGGCCAAGATCAAGAAGAAGAACAAGAAGTGCCGCGAAAAGGTGCAGCAGATCCTTCAGCGGAAAAAGCAGCTGCGGCTGAAGAAGAAACTGCAGAAGAAGATGGAGCGACGGAACAAAGCGCAGGCTGCGGAGGAGAAATAACCTCCTCAGCTCGGGCTGCCCTGACGTTGCTGCTGCTTTGGGAATCCTGGGATCAAACACTTCTTAACGTGACTGTTTCTGACTCGCTGGCAGTGCTGGAGACAGGGCTGTGGGTGAGGGGAGAAGGGATGCTTTGATAAACTGTCTCTGTTTTTCCTTCCGTGCCTGGCAGCCTGGATCAGGCTCCTGGAAGAGTTGTCTCTCAAGAGCATGTTTCCTTCCTCCAGCAAAGGAGAGGCCAGACCCGAATTCTTGGGGACGTGAAGGGAAATAAAAGATCCCCTCTTGCTTCCCCCTTCATTCCATCGCTGCTCTTGCCCTCTCCAGGGCTGCTGCCGCTCAAACTTGTTTATCAGCAAACCCTCCCCTGAGCCAGAACCTAAAAATACGGTGACAAAATGAGCTCAGTTCTCTCTGGGTCGCAGCCCAGAGTTCTCCAAGAGATAAAATTCCTGGGACAAGCCGGGAGGCTTTATCGTGTGATGGGTCCTGGGGTCTTCTTGGGATGATTCCCCTTTTTATACACTGAAGCGATGCTCGTGCTGCAGTCGTCAGCCTTGATTCAGCCTCCAGGCTGGAGCTGCCACCCGTAGGGATAACCGAGTCCAGGTTTGGAGCTGCTGGGGCCTCCGTTTTCCCATGATCAGTTGATTCAAAGGCTGTTTCTGGCACAGAAGAGCAGCCCCGGGAGCTCGATCGCCTTGTCTCGTGTGCCTGATTTATATTTGGGTCTCCTGAGCGGTTTTCTGGGCTCCCTCCTCCGTGTCAGTTTACCTTTTGGAGCAGGAGGTTGGTTTGGCCGGAGGGGGCTCGGCTCTCGGGAAACTTGTTTCCCTCCAGAGCTTAAAATCTCAGAGCAGCTCAGGCCAGAGCTTGGCCAGCCCTGTTCTGATGTCAGGTTTGATCCTCGGTGCCTTCTTTCCCGTTCGGACCTTTCTGTGACTGGAGGTCAGATATTTGTGTCCTCTGGCTTACAAAAATAGTTTCTACGGTCGATGCCCTAATAAATATTTATTGCAACAAGTGCCTGGGTGTTGGGCCTTGGCCGACACACGGGGGAGTTGTGGCATTTCTGGGCTGGGAGCAGCGCTTGCGTCTGCAAACCGCTGGGAGGTAAAAATCCTTTTTTTGTTCCAGGAGCTGGATCAGAATGGAGCTGCTGGAGCAGCCCTGGGTGCCTCGGTGAGGCCTCCAGGTGCTCCGAGCGGAGCTTGGGAGATGGCAGGTGAGCTGGGTGCGAGGAGGAGGGCTTGGGGACACCTTCCTCCTCTCTTTGTCCTCTTAGGTGCCCTCCAGGAAGGGGAAAAAAAGCACTCGTGCAGCTCCATGTCACCTCTGGCAGCTGCCACAGCAGCAGCATGAAGGTTTCATAGAATCATAGAACAACCAGGTTGGAAGAGACCCATCGGATCTTCTAGTCCAACCATTCCTGTCAAACACTAAACCAAGTCCCTCAAGACCTCATCCACCCGTCCCTTAAACACCTCCAGGGAAGGGGAATCAACCACCTCCCTGGGCAGCCTATTCCAATGACCCTTTCTGTGAAAAGCCTCCTCCTAATCTCCAGCCTAAATCTCCCCTGGAGGAGCTGGAGGCCATTCCCTCTTGTCCTGTCCCCTGACCCTTGGGAGAAGAGCCCAGCTCCCTCCTCTCTACAGCCTCCTTTCAGGGAGTTGTAGAGAGCAATGAGGTCTCCCCTCAGCCTCCTCTTCTCCAGGATAAACCCCCCCAAGCTCTCTCAGCCGCTCCTCATAGGTTCTGTTCTCCAGCCCCTTCCCCAGCCTCGTCGCTCTTCTCTGGACTTGCTCCAGAGCCTCAACATCTTTCTTGTGCTGAGGGGCCCACAACTGAACACAGGATTCAAGGAGCGGCCTCACCAGTGCTGAGTCCAGAGGGAGAATCACCTCCCTGGCCCTGCTGGTTTGTATGGGCCTGATGCTTTCTGAATACTAAATGCTTCTCCAGCCTCGTGCATGTTGAGTCTCCTTCTCTGGAGGGGTTTACGGGACGGGTGGACGAGGTGCTGAGGGACATGGGTTAGAGATTGGTGGGAATGGTTGGACTCGATGATCCAGTGGGTCTCTTCCAACCTGGTTGTTCTATGATTCTATGTTAATTTGTGGAGCAAACCTGTTAGCCCTACATTAAAAAGCCCTTCTCTCTGGGACAGGCAGCTCCTCCCTTCCCAGGGAAGGTACTGATGGTGCCTTCATGTGCCAGTCGATCCCTTCCCTCCCGCAGCCTCTTCTTTACCCGCTCTCTGAAGTCTCTCTGCTCCAGCCTGGCAGGAGTTTCTCAGTTTGTCTCCTTCCAGCACTCTGTGACGCGTGAGGCTTGATCAAGGCTCTTGTCTTGGAAGCTTTATTCAAAATTCCTTTTCATGCGCCCCTTGTCTGTCTTCAGCAGCCTTCTGGGTGAGGGTAGGACACGTGCCGGAACGAAGAGCTCTCTGGAGCACTGAGGAGATGTTCTGGCTTCAGATAATCGGGCTGGGAGGGGTTGGGGAGAAAAAGAGGTTGCTGGGCTAGTTGGGATGGGGGAAGATGCCTTAAATTCCCAGGTGAGGAATTTCCATCTTGCCCAGGGCAAAGGATAGTGGGTGATGTTTCATAGAATCATAGAATCACCAGGTTGGAAGAGACCCACCGGATCATCGAGTCCAACCATTCCTATCAAACTCTAAGCCATGTCCCCCAAGACCTCGTCCACCTGTCCCTTAAACCCCTCCAGGGAACCCTGCATAGGTTTGTTGTGCCCCAACACATGATGCTGCCTCCGAGATCTGAGAGACGCTGAAGAGGAATGAGGATTCAGGCCAGAGCTAGAACCAACCTGGCACCAGCCCCTGGCTCTGCGAGCTCCCCACAATCTCTGCCCTTCGATTCCTCCTCCCCAAAGCAGGTTAATTGCCCTCCCTGAAGGGCTGTCGGACTCGATTCCTGGCTGCCCTTCAATCCCTGGCATCTCCAGGGTGCCTGGAGAGCAGAGAGAAGAAAAGGTTAACACAGGTCGGGCTGGTTGATGCCCCGAGTCTGTGAGCCATTTTAAACAAGAGCTAAAAAGCTTTTTTTTTTCTTCCCCAAAAAAGCCTCCTGGTAGCGCGGGTTCTGTCATTAACAACCTCACATCCCAGTTCCTCATCTTCGAGAGCTGCGTCTTTGAGAAGTTCTTGATGGAGGGGAAGCAACCGGACACTTTTACATCTCCAAAAAGCTCTAACTCAAGGCGGTTTGTAATTAAATAACAGCATTAATGAAAAAAAAAAAAAAATAAAAAATGGGTGAGCTGAGCCGGGGGCCGCGGGGACCAGCTGCTCCGTGGCTGCCAGGACGAGTTATTTTTAGTTCCGAAATGGTCTGTTTACACTCGACAGGCCCTGGAGTGCAACACCCCAGACACGCACTTGCACTTAAAAGATGATTTCCTTGTCCACCAGAGAAGGCAATTAACTGTGTGTTCTGGAAAATGTCTCAAACACGTAATAAAGCCCCCCCAAAAAAAAAAACCTGAGCCAGGCTCACAATCCCCTTTCCCAGAGTAATTTATAATTATTATTATTACTGTGGTTATTAGACTGTGGTGCGAGGAGGCAGGTTCTGCTCCAAGAGAAGAGAACGTGAGAGAAGGCTCTGGGGAGACCTTAGAGCAGGTTCCAGTAGGGAAAGGGGCTCCGGGGAAGCTGGGGAGGGGTCTCTGGATCAGGATAGGATGAAGGGGAATGGTTTTCAGCTGAAAAGGAGGAGATAGAGATGAGATCTTAGGGAGAAATGTTTTCTTGTGAGGGTGGAGATCCCGTCCAAGCCAAACCATCCCATGATTCTACGATAACTCATCCCCTCCCACTACCTTCCTGCTTTTTTTTTTTTAAGCTGAATCTTTACCATTCAGCTGCCTGGCCCAGACCCCCTGGGCTTGAATTTCCTTCCGAACGAGGAGCAGGACCAGCAGGGAGGGTGTCCTGAACACCCCAAACTGCCGCCGCCAGCTGACCCAGCAGCAGAGCCGGAGAAGGGCTTGGATTTGAGGGTGGAAAAAGGCCATTCCTGTTAGAAAAGCTCATTAAGCAGCTTTTTAAGGCTTTCGAAGCAGCTGATTTTGTGTTTGCAAAGTTGAGCCAAAAGGTAAAGCAGCAGCTGACGCGGTGCAGGTGACCGAGGAGAGTTTTTGGAGGAGCCGCACGGAGCTCGAGAGCGAAATGTTGATGGAGCTTGGGAGGTGCAGCCCTTGCAGAAAACTGGCTGGATGGTCGGGCCCAGAGAGTGGTGGGAAATGGTGTTAAGTCCAGCTGGAGGCCAGTGACAAGTGGGGTTCCCCAGGGCTCAGTGCTGGGTCCAGCCCTGGTCAATGTCTTCATCAATGATCTGGGTGAAGGCATTGAGGGTACCCTTAGCAAGTTTGCAGATGACACAAAGCTGGGTGGAAGTGTGGATCTGCTGGAGGGTAGGGAGGCTCTGCAAAGGGACCTAAACAGGCTGGATCCATGGGCTGAGTCCAATGGGATGAGGTTTAACACGGCCAAATGCCGCGTCCTGCACTTGGGGCACAACAACCCTGAGCAGAGCTCCAGACTGGGAGAAGTCTGGCTGGAAAACTGCCAGGAGGAGAGGGACCTGGGGGGGGTTGGTCGACAGCGACTGACCATGAGCCAGCAGTGTGCCCAGGGGGCCAAGAAGGCCAATGGCATCTTGGCTTGGATCAGAAATGGTGTGACCAGCAGGGCCAGGGAGGTGATTCTCCCTCTGGACTCAGCACTGGTGAGGCCGCTCCTTGAATCCTGTGTCCAGTTGTGGGCCCCTCAGCACAAGAAGGATGTTGAGGCTCTGGAGCAAGTCCAGAGAAGAGCCATGAAGCTGGTGAAGGGGCTGGAGAACAGGTCCTATGAGGAGCACCTGAGAGAGCTGGGGGTGTTTATCCTGGAGAAGAGGAGGCTGAGAGGAGACCTCATTACTCTCTACAACTACCTGAAAGGAGGTTGTGGAGAGGAGGGAGCTGGGCTCTTCTCCCAAGGGACAGGGGACAGGACAAGAGGGAATGGCCTCAAGCTCCATCAGGGGAGATTTAGGCTGGAGATTAGGAGGAAGTTTGTCATGGAAAGGGTCATTGGGCATTGGAATAGGCTGCCCAGGGAGGTGGTTGATTCACCTTCCCTAGAGGGGTTTAAGGCACAGGTAGACAAGGTCCTGATGGACATGGTTTAGTGTTTGATAGGAATGGTTGGACTCAATGACCCGATGGGTCTCTTCCAACCTGGTTGTTCTGTGATTCTCTAATCAGTGCATGCCATGATAGCAAAGCTCCATCTCCTCTCGCCGAGTGGGTCTCGGAGCAGAATCCCACCTTGGGCTGCCCCTCGGCCTGTCGGGCGCAGAGGGGAAGGCAGTGAGATCTTTTATTTGTTCATCCTCGTCTCCTACACGAGCCGCTCTCCTCCATTTATTAACCTTCCGCCTAGGTTTGCTATGAATAATTAAGCTCCTCATTTGCCAACGGAATTAGATCTCTCAAGGCAGCTGCAATCAGCCGCTCTCCAGCGAGGACGTCGCTCTTCGTTAGCTGCTGACGCTAATTGTTATGGGGAGGGAGAAGCAAACAGAAAACTGCAGCTTTGCCCATCACTGTTGGCTTTTGGGCCACACGATTTTTCTCCTTTGGAAAGGAAGAGGAGCAGCAACGGGGAAGGGAGTGAGGGCTGGGAAGGGGATGGGTTGTGTTAACAGCCAGAAATGCAATTAAGTCCTTTCTAGCTGTTCGTAGAATTAGAGCTTTGGGCTGTCTCTCTGCTCTCGGCAGACGCAGGGCGTTGGTGGAAACAGGCGGTTGATGAATGGGGTTTCATTAGTTCGGAAGAGGGGAAGACGGCGAAGGGAACGCGCCTCCCAGAACCATCCATCACACCAGCCCCGAATAAAAGACTCTGAACGAACGCCCAGCGCAGGGCAGAGCTCATCAAAAAGCCACGATTCAGAGGGGTCTGGCAGAGAGGAGAATCGCAGCCCGGGGGGAGGAGGGGGAAGGAAAACGCTCTCCGTTCCCAAAAAGAGCGAAGGAGTGAAGCCAGAGCTGCCACAGAGAGAGGCACAACGGATCATAAAATCATAGAATGGGTTGGAAAGGACCTCCGAGCCCATCCAATCCCAACCCTGACACAAGCAGGGACACCTCCCACTGCATCAGGGGCTCCAAGCCCCATCCGACCTGGCCTGGAACCCCTCCAGGGATGGAGCAACCTGTTCCAGGGCCTCCCCACGCTCAGAGAGAAGAAATTCCTCCTCATGTCCAGTCTAAATCTGCCCCTCTCCGGTTTATCCCCATAGCCCCTCGTCCTGTCTCTCCGAACCTTTGGAAACAGCCCCTCCCGAGCTTTCTCGCAGGCGAAGAACTGCCTGCCCCAAGGTGAGCAGGAAAAGAGAGCCCAGCAGCAGCTCCTGGCAAAGCTTCCAGGGGCTGTGACACCGTTTGCTTGCAATGAAGAGGCTGGTGGGGAAGTTTAGTGAACGGGTGACGTCTGGTCCTACTGCAGAAGGCTGAGAGAGTTGGGGTTGGAGAGGAGAAGGCTCAGGGGAGACCACAGAGCAGCTTCCAGCACGGAAAGGGGCTCCAGGAAAGCTGAGGAGGGACTCTGGATCAGGGAGGGCAGGGATGGGATGAGAGGGAACGGTTTTTAGCTGCAAGAGGGGACTCCGCTCCTCCTTCGAGCTCTCCGGAACGATCGGAGGGTGTTGTTTCTTGGGTTTGATGACTCCTCAGCCCCCATCAACGACCAAGACAACGAGGCCCCAGGCAGACACAGGCTGACGGAATAGGAACTGTCACCACTTAGGGCTCCACACGCAGCTCTACCTTATGCGTCATGGACCAGAGGAAAGAAGAAACCTTCCCTCAACTTCCTTCCCCCCAACACCTCCGAATTCCACCCACCTCCCTCCGTCTTCCAGCGCCGGCGACGCAAACCACACACACGTGCTTGAAGCTGATCTCTATTTCGAAAGAAGGTTGCTCCCGGGGGGGAATAAAGTCTCGACATTGGCACAGGGTGATAAATATTGTCCCTAGAAAGGTTTGCCAGCCGGTTCCTTCTTTCTCAAACACCTCACAACACACATTCCCACAGCAGCTCCAAAATATTCCTACAGCAGCTCCAAAATATTCCTACAGCAGCTCCAAAACACTCCTACAGCAGCTCCAAAATATTCCCACAGCAACTCCAAAATATTCCCAGAGCGGCTCCAAAATATTCCCACAGCAGCTCCAAAATATTCCTACAGCAACTCCAAAATATTCCCACAGCGGCTCCAAAATATTCCTAGAGCGGCTCCAAAATATTCCTACAGCAACTCCAAAATATTCATAGAACAGCTCCAAAATATTCCCACAGCAGCTCCAAAATATTCATAGAGCAGCTCTAAAATATTCCCACAGCAGCTCCAAAACACTCCTACAGCAGCTCCAAAATATTCCCAGAGCGGCTCCAAAATATTCCTACAGCAGCTCCAAAATATTCCTACAGCGGCTCCAAAATATTCCTACAGCAACTCCAAAATATTCCTAGAGCGGCTCCAAAATATTCCTAGAGCGGCTCCAAAATATTCCTAGAGCAGCTCCAAAATATTCATAGAGCGGCTCCAAAATATTCCTAGAGCAGCTCCAAAATATTCCCACAGCAGCTCCAAAATATTCCTAGAGCGGCTCCAAAATATTCCTACAGCAACTCCAAAATATTCCTAGAGCGGCTCCAAAATATTCATAGAACAGCTCCAAAATATTCCCACAGCAGCTCCAAAATATTCCTAGAGCAGCTCCAAAATATTCATAGAACAGCTCCAAAATATTCCTAGAGCGGCTCCAAAATATTCCCACAGCAGCTCCAAAATATTCCTAGAGCAGCTCCAAAATATTCATAGAACAGCTCCAAAATATTCCCACAGCAGCTCCAAAATATTCCTAGAGCAGCTCCAAAATATTCATAGAACAGCTCCAAAATATTCCTAGAGCGGCTCCAAAATATTCCCAACAGCAGCTCCAAAATATTCCTAGAGCAGCTCCAAAATATTCATAGAACAGCTCCAAAATATTCCCACAGCAGCTCCAAAATATTCCCAGAGCGGCTCCAAAATATTCCTAGAGCAGCTCCAAAATATTCTCAGAGCGGCTCCAAAATATTCCTAGAGCGGCTCCAAAATATTCCTACAGCAACTCCAAAATATTCCTAGAGCAGCTCCAAAATATTCCTAGAGCAGCTCCAAAATAATTCTAGAGCAGCTCCAAAATATTCCTACAGTGGCTCCAGTCCCGTACAGTTGTGAGAACACTTCATGCAAAAAAAAAAAAGGAAAAATTAGTCAAAAATAACAAAAAAAAAATCCCAATTCCAAACTGGAAAACTCCTCTCCTGGCTGTGCAGGTCTGGAAATCTCAGTGTTTTCTCAACTCGTGGCAGAGGGAAGGGCTTTGCCCAACCCAGACACTGGCACTTCTCCACTCCCGCTGCCTCCCGAGGTGCCGGAGCTCGTCCTGCCCGGACTCGCAGGCCGCGTGGGGCAACTCGGGGTTCCTCTCGCGGTCACCGGGTGAGGGAAAGGAGAGGAGAAGCAGCTCCCGAGGAGCCGCGCGGCCTCGCCAAGGCTTGCCGAGTACCAGAGTTTCTATGGACCTGGGAGTCGTTCCCAGGGTTGTCTTTGCCTAAGCGACAGTGGCAAAGAGGGCAAAAAAAAAAAAAAAAAAAAAAAAAAAAAAAGAATGACGACAAAGTCCAAATCCATCCACATTCCTATAAGGTTACTAACTACTTCTACGCAGCCACCGCTTCGTCATTCGGCGCAGGGCTCAGCATGCTCCTAGGGATCTATGGGGCATCTACACCTTCCCAGGCTTCCGAGGTGCCTCCCTATAACTAGACAATCAAAGAATCCTAGAATGGGTTGGGTTGGAAGGGACCTTTGAGCCCATCTGGTTCCACTGGCTCAGGGGCTCCAAGCCCCACCCAGCCTGGCCTTGAACCCCTCCAGGGATGGGGCAGCCACATCTTCCCTGGGCAACTTGTTCCAGGGTCTCACAGCTCTCATGGTGTCCCTGCCCAGGGACACTTCTTGCTGGATGTGGGGCTCCGAGCCCCATCCAACCTGCCCTGGAAAAACCTACAATAACTCACAACTCCCCACAGGGCACTGGTCCCAGTGCGTTCCAACTGCCTCCTGCTCCCATTTAACCTGCTCCCAGCAAGCTGGGACGCGGACTCTTCCCGAGGAGCATCACACGGAGCAGCACGTCCCTGCGGACTGTTTCCCTAGGAAAAAAAAAAAAAAAAAAAAAAAAATAGAAACCGAGAGCAACTGCGCTTTGCTCCATTTAATTTCAATTAACCGCAGCCCTCAGAGGCCGGGAAGAGACGCCAATCGAGCAGTTTGGTGGCCGTCCCTTCGGGGATGGCCCATTTCTCAAACATCCTCTTCCCAACCAAGGCTCCACTCAGCTGAAAGTTTTAACAAGTCACTAAATGCCTCCGTGTTCATCTAACAAGCACTTTAAAACCTTCAGTTCGTTTTTTTTTGGTTTTTTTTTTTTTTTTAATCGCTGAAGGATGCGTCTGAACAGTGGAAAGGACGCAGGGGCAGGCAAACTCCCTTCTCCGCTACCTCTGGAAGCTTCCGACAGCGACCAGTGACACTGGAGCCTGTTTGGAAGACATCAAGGTTGGTTGGGCTGGGGGAGAAGAAAAGGAGCAACTATGGACCTCGGCGTGCTTGGGGCTTCTCCCTCCCTGGGTGGGGAAACAGGCAGCTTCTTGGCAAAAGGCAAGTGGTTTGCTAAAAAAACTACCGAAAAAAAGGTGAAGGCTGCTCAACCTCTTCCCCTAGAAAACGGTAAAAACGTTGGAGACGCAGTGTGGCAGGAGGGAGGCTGGGAAGGAGGCAGCTGCTGTCTCTGGACTGCCGCCGCAGCCAGGGCAGAGTCCGGAGAGCTCTTGGGGACGCTCCCTGGAGAGGATTCATGAGCTCAGAGCCCATCTGCTGGATTGCTCTGTGGGCAGGATGAGGCTGCGCTGGTCTCCACGCTGTCCAGGCAGCTGCTGGTATGTCGGTGTCCTGCCCGAACACACCTTGAGGCTGTTCCGTCACCGAGATTGTTGTCGTCGGTGCCCAGTCCCAGGTTGGGTTCCCCCTCCCGCTGCCGCTCAGTTGCTCTCCACCAGCTTGGCCAGTCCCTGCCGGATCTCGCTGAGCTCAAATATCTTCACGTCCATGATCTCCGCTACCTTGGTGACCTCGCTCTGGATCTTCTCCCTCGCGGCCAGGGTCTCCGCCAGCGTCTGCTCCGCCAGGTGAAGGCTTCGCTCCAGTTCTGCGTTGCGCGTCTCCAGGTCCTGCCGAAGGAAGATTTGTTTAGGGGCTGTTTATCCTGGAGAAGAGGAGGCTGAGAGGAGACCTCATTACTCTCTCCAACTACCTGAAAGGAGGTTGTGGAGAGGAGAGAGCTGGGCTCTTCTCCCAAGGGACAGGGGACAGGACAAGAGGGAATGGCCTCAAGCTCCACCAGGGGACATTTAGGCTGGAGATTAGGAGGAAGTTTTTCACACAGAGGGTCATTGGGCATTGGAATAGGCTGCCCAGGGAGGTGGTTGATTCCCCTTCCCTGGAGGTGTTTAAGGGACGGGTGGATGAGGTCTTGAGGGACTTGGTTTAGTGTTTGATAGGAATGGTTGGACTAGAAGATCCGATGGGTCTCTTCCAACCTGGTTGTTCTATGATTCTATGATTCTATAAGACGAGCGCAGTGAGGCGGCCGATAGACCCTTATCTCCTCAATCCAGCCCTGCCCAGAGCCTCCGTGCCAGGCTGCCCACACCCACCCAGCTCCTTCACCACGGGACACCCCTATCTCGAGCCACAGAACTCCAGCACACGCATGGACATGAGCACATGTTTCCTGAACCCAGAAATCCACCTGCAGTTTGCCAAAGTGCTATAAATGCAGATTTTGTGTGTCTGTCATAGAATCCTGGAATGGTTTGGGTTGGAAGGGACCTCCAAGCCCATCCAGTCCCACTCCTGCCACGGGCAGGGACACCTCCCGCTGGATCAGGGGCTCCAAGCCCCATCCAACCCGCCCTTGAACCCCTCCAGGGATGGGGCAGCCACCTCTTCTCTAGACAACCTGTTCCAGGGCCTCCTCACCCTCACAGGAAACATTTCTCCCCAAGGTCTCATCTCAAGCTCCCCTCTTTCAACCTAAAGCCATTCCCCTGCATCCTCTCCCTGATCCAGAGCCTCTCCCCAGCTTTCCTGGAGCCCCTTTCAGCGCTGGAAGCTGCTCTAAGATCTCCCCAGAACCTTGTCTTCTCCAGGCTGAACAACCCCAATTCTCAGCCTCTCCTCATACGGGAGGTGCTCCAGACCTCAGATCATCTCCGTGGCCTCCTCTGGACTCGCTCCACCAGCTCCATGTCCTTCCTGTGCTGAGAACTCCTGAACTGGACACAGAGCTCCAACTGGGGTCTCACCAGAGCACCCCTTCCTCACCCTGCTGGTGCCACTGCTGTGGATGCAGGCCGGGATGTGGTTGGACGTGTTATTCTGCCCTGAAAGCCTGTGCTGAGCCCCAAAGACGCTCTCGTTCAGGAGCTGAGAGGTAAACACAGACAGGCATCAACCCCAGGGACCGCACCACAGATCGTGCTTCCATCTGTGCCCTTGCCCCGAGGTGCGGAGCAGCTTGCCTCCCTCCTGCCGGCCAGACGGAGCCAGAGCTCTGCTCCCCAGCCAGCCCTGGCCCTCCAGCAGGATTTCAGAGAGACAGAGAGTCATAGAATCATAGAACAACCAGGATGGAAGAGACCCATCGGATCATCGAGTCCAACCATTCCTATCAAACACTAAACCATGTCCCTCAGCACCTCATCTACTACCTGTGCCTTAAACACCTCCAGGGAAGGTGAATCAACCACCTCCCTGGGCAGCCTATTCCAATGTCCAATGACCCTTTCCGTGAAAAACCTCCTCCTAACCTCCAGCCTAAATCTCCCCTGGTGGAGTTTGAGGCCATTCCCTCTCGTCCTGTCCCCTGTCCCTTGGGAGAAGAGCCCAGCTCCCTCCTCTCTACAACCTCCTTTCAGGTAGTTGGAGAGAGTAATGAGGTCTCCTCTTAGCCTCCTCTTCTCTAGGCTAAAGACCCCCAGCTCTCTCAGATGCTCTTCACAGGGCCTGTTCTCCAGCCCCTTCACCAGCTTCGTGGCTCTTCTCTGGACTCGCTCCAGAGCCTCAACATCCTTCTTGTGCTGAGGGGCCTAGAGCTGACCCCAGGATTCGAGGCGCAGTATTCGGGAACCGATCTTTCGCTTTCCATTCAGCTGCCTCATCTCTTGGAGCACCCACCCTGCTCCAATCCTGCCATCAGGGTGTACTGCGAGCGCTAGGAGAGAGGCTGTGAATGCTGAGCCGGCTGTTGCCTGCTGCTTGTACCCCCTATCCCACCTTTGAGGGACACAGGGAGGGCGGAAGAAGGCAGAGATACAGGCAAGGACCTGTCCCCATCATCCAGAGGCAGAGAGAGGCAGGGCAGCTTTGCAGCATTTTACCTTTTTTTGGCTCAGAGGAGAAACGGGGACGGATCCCTCTACCCTGAGCGGTGTCCCAGATCTGCCATCCTCACCTGCAGCTTCTGCAGCATCTCCTCGCGCTCGCCCTCCGCTTCCCATCGGCCACACTTCTGGCTCTTCAGCATCTGAATCTCCTGAAACACAAGGAGGAAGAGAATCGTGTCAGAGCCACTCCTGTCCCAGCCAGGCCAGCTCTCGGTGCACACCCCAACCAAGGCGCCTTCCCTCTCTCCAAGGATCACAAAACCACACTCGCCTCCAAGTCTTAACACCTCATTTTCTAACCTTCTGCTGTACCTGCTGCCTCCCTCCAAGCCATTAAGTCCCTAATCAAGATGACCTTTCAGTGCTCTCTTCATGCTGCTGCATCCTCGCTCAGGCTCATGGGGACAGGGTCCCTGCTGAGCCCTTGAGTAGCTCTGTGGAAGATCTCTTGGCATCCTGGCTTGGATCAGAAATGGTGTGACCAGCAGGGCCAGGGAGGTGATTCTCCCTCTGGACTCAGCACTGGTGAGGCCGCTCCTTGAATCCTGGGGTCAGTTGTGGGCCCCTCACCACAAGAAGGATGTTGAGGCTCTGGAGCAAGTTCAGAGAAGAGCAACGAAGCTGGGGAAGGGGCTGAAGAACAGGCCTGATGAGGAGCGTCTGAGAGAGCTGGGGGTGTTTATCCTGGAGAAGAGGAGGCTGAGGGGAGACCTCATTGCTCTCTACAACTACCTGAAAGGAGGTTGTGGAGAGGAGGGAGCTGGGCTCTTCTCCCAAGGGACAGGGGACAGGACAAGAGGGAATGGCCTCAAGCTCCGCCAGAGGAGATTTAGGCTGGAGATTAGGAGGAAGTTTTTCACAGAAAGGTCATTGGGCACTGGAATAGGCTGCCCAGGGAGGGGGTTGATTCCCCTTCCCTGGAGGTGTTTAAGGGACGGGTGGATGAGGTCTTGAGGGACATGGTTTAGTGTTTGATAGGAATGGTTGGACTCAATGACCTGATGGGTCTCTTCCAGCCAGGTGATTCTATGATTCTATGCTTCTGGAATATTGTCAGGTTCAGCGCCGTGGTTGCCTTCCCGGGAGCGGCTCCAGGGCTCCACCATCCTCTGGGGAAGAACCTTCCCCTAACATCCACCCTAACCCTCCCTTAGCATCTTCCTCCCATCCCCTCGAGTCCTGTCATCGGCCACCAGAGAGAAGAGCTCAGCGCCTGCTCCTCCTCTCTCCCTTCCCACATCTCTCCTTCCTTGGCAGCCTCTGTAATTAAAACTTGGCTTTAAATCATTCATTTAAATGCAGGGAAAGCGAGAAGCAATTACTACGCTGGAGGCTGACGGCAGCTGCTGACGGCTGAGAGGGGAAGGAGAAGACCCAGCCCTGCTGTTTGTGCAGAGAGGTTCTCCCCTCCAGGCTCTTTGCAGGGGTAACTCCCCACATTCTACACCCTCTCAGCACCGAGGGGGCTGCAGAGGGTCCTGGTTTGCAGAGACGGTGCCTGGAGCAGTGTTGGGGGCTGTGATCTCACCCAGACAGCGCGTCGGTGGCTAAAAGGCCACCCAGTTTCAGGCTCTGCTCTGCTTTGTGGGCCCCTCAGCACAAGAAGGATGTTGAGGCTCTGGAGCAAGTCCAGAGAAGAGCGACGAGGCTGGTGAAGGGGCTGGAGAACAGAACCTATGAGGAGCGGCTGAGAGAGCTGGGGGGGTTTAGCCTAGAGAAGAGGAGGCTGAGGGGAGACCTCATTACTCTCTACAACTACCTGAAAGGAGGTTGTGGAGAGGAGGGAGCTGGGCTCTTCTCCCAAGGGACAGGGGACAGGACAAGAGGGAATGGCCTCAAGCTCCACCAGGAGAGATTTAGGCTGGAGATTAGGAGGAAGTTTGTCATGGAAAGGGTCATTGGGCATTGGAACAGGCTGCCCAGGGAGGTGGTTGATTCCCCTTCCCTGGAGGTGTTTAAGGGACGGGTGGATGAGGTCCTGAGGGACTTGGTTTAGTGTTTGATAGGAATGGTTGGACTAGAAGATCCGATGGGTCCCTTCCAACCTGGTTGTTCTATGATTCTACTACCTCGTCTTTAGCCTTGATCAGGAGTTCCAGCTCCTCCAGGGTTTGGCTTAGCTCTTCCTTGTTGTTCTCGCTGGAGGAATCGTGAGCTGCCTGCGTCTCCAGTTCTGCTACCTACGTGGAGGTGAGCACAGAGAAGACACCCTCAGAGACACGGGAACGTCCTGACACCTCAGCACCCACAGCCACTCTCGGTCCTCTTCTGGCTTCCCTGCAAACCCAACCAGACTTACAGCAGGAGAGCAGCTCCCACCCTGGGGCTGTTGGGAGAGAATTCTCTTCTTCTGCTCTGCCTACATCACACGTCGAGATTCTGCTTTCTCCTGCAGCCTCGTACTTCCAGCAAAGCCTGACTGGCAGGGACACCTCCCACTAGATCCAAGACCCATCCAACCTGACCTCCAGCACCTCCAGGGCTGGGGAAACCGGCATCTCTCTGGGCAAATCTTGACAGTTAGCAGCTCCTCCTTTGATTCTGCGAAGCCCCCAGGGCTTGCCCTTCGCTCCAGGCTCACAAAACCCTCCCTTCTCAGCTCCTGGCTGCGAGAGCAGCCACCAAACCGTTGGGTAGGCAGGGTGGTGGCAGCTGTCCCAGTGTCCCCAACCCCACAAACACCTCCCCACAGCCACGATCTGTGCTGCGCTCAGGGCAGGCTCCTGCTGCAGAGGAGAAAATCGGTTCTGTTCAGCTCTTTCCCTGCCCGACTCCGGCACTGGGAATTAGCAACGGGCACGGGGAACGCTGGGGGACGGCCGTTTGCCGCACAGCCTGGCCACACAACAGCCATCAAGAGGCAACAGGCCTTAATTGCTATAAATTCCTGCTGCCTTTTGAACGAACCGTCTCAAAGCAAAATGGCTTCATGCCTTCTTCTCCAGAGCCCTTTCCCAGCCAAACCCAACTGTCCTAAAACCCTTTCCGGAGCCCTCCCCTCCCTGCAAACCCAGCCCTGTGACTGTC
This sequence comes from Coccyzus lansbergi, assembly GCA_033558105.1. Classification (NCBI taxonomy): domain Eukaryota; kingdom Metazoa; phylum Chordata; class Aves; order Cuculiformes; family Coccyzidae; genus Coccyzus; species Coccyzus lansbergi. Next base: position 87,105 of record JAUMJK010001031.1, read on the forward strand.
ACAGACGCACGTGGGCCTCCTCAGTTGATCCGTGACCTCCCTGACACGACGCAGGCCAAAAGATCCTATTATTCCGACCGAACAAGGGCCGGTTTGTCCTGCACCACCCACCCGCGTTTCATGATGCAGCAGCTTGAATTCCAGCTAATTATAGCCGATAGAGCGACCTCCATCCTGCCTGTTGGCAGCCAGCGATGCTCGGGGGGCACGGGTCGGACTCGGCATTGCCGACAGCTGGGAACTGCCTCCCGGAAACCCAAAGGGAAGCTGGTATTCTTTGACTTTTGTGCTCTCGTTTCCTCCCTTTATCCACGGGGACTCGGCCCAGCCCCAGCTTGCTCTGCGGCCAACGGGAGCTCGTGCGAGAGCTCCCTAGTTACGTGGCCTTATTCCTTGACACGTTTTCCCTGCCAGGCTCGCGCAGCATCCCGGATTTCCACCCCGTCTCCTGCTGACACCTATGGAAACTCCTGGCAGAATGGGGCCAAGGGCACCATCCGGCTCTGGGACCAGGATCCCTCCGACTCGCGCGCTCACCCGCTGCCGCAGGCTTTCCGTCTCCTCCTGATAAGCAGCCAGCTGCTTCTTCCACTGGTCCACGTTGGCGTTGGCTTCGTGGAGAGCGGCCACGAGCTTGTTGTTGTTGTCCTGGAGGCTGAAGAATTCGGCCTCCCACTGGACCTCGCTCACCGAGCTGCACGAGAGAAGAGGGAAGTGTGCAGGAGAGGGGGAGAGTCTCAGCATGACGGTTCCTTCCCTTCCCGGTGCTAATGTGCACTGGAACTGTGCTCTTGGAAGTGCTCGGCCGCTCCCTGTTCTCTACTCGGCTTTCATACCCCTTCCCAAACCTAAATGCTTCTTCTAGCCCTGAATTTGCATCTCTTCACTTTATCCCTGGATAATCATAGAACAACCAGGTTGGAAGGGACCCATCGGATCTTCTAGTCCAACCATTCCTATCAAACACTAAACCAAGTCCCTCAAGACCTCATCCACCCGTCCCTTAAACACCTCCAGGGAAGGGGAATCAACCACCTCCCTGGGCAGCCTGTTCCAATGCCCAATGACCCTTTCTGGGAAAAACTTCCTCCTAATCTCCAGCCTAAATCTCCCCTGGTGGAGCTTGAGGCCATTCCCTCTTGTCCTGTCCCCTGTCCCTTGGGAGAAGAGCCCAGCTCCCTCCTCTCCACAACCTCCTTTCAGGTAGTTGTAGAGAGTAATGAGGTCTCCTCTCAGCCTCCTCTTCTCCAGGATAAACAATATATTATAATAAAACAATATATTATAATTATAATATAATAACATTTAACTTTACAGCCACGTGTGCTTGTTCGAAGCTGCAGAAACCCCACGGTGAGAGTAATGGGGTGGGGGGTGGGGATAAAGCTATTAGGAAGGAGCTTTTAGGGCTGTGAATCCATTTCAGAATCCACAGAATCCATACATCTCTGTAAAATCTGAGTTTGCTTTGAATAAAACCCTACCACCCCGGACTGGTAACAAAAGACACTCACTTTTGATTTAAAAACACTTAAGCGTTCAAGCTGGGAGCTCAACGGGAGCCACAGGGTAGAACCCAGCCCGGAGCCTTTTGACCAGACAAAGAATGGAAGCAGCAGGGACTGTGGTGGAATTGTCAGGGGAATTAAGGCAAACGCAGCCCCAGCTGGAAACATGTGAACATCTTCTGGTATCACACACTAGCGATCGGGAGATAACTGGCACCAACTCATCCCTGCTGCTGGCACAAAGCGGTCGCCTTCCCATGCTGAAAAGAGTGGATTTCACCTCCAAGCTGGAATAACTTTCTCCTGGGGAAGGGGGGAAATGGGAACTGTGGAGAATCTGAGCAGAATCCGTCACTCAGCTACCTAAACTAGTAGCAGGAGGTCAGTGTTTGATGGGAACGGTTGGACTCGATGATCCGGTGGGTCTCTTCCAACCTGATTGTTCTGTGATTCTATAATTCTATGAAAAGCATTTGGAACGAGGCCCCTCAGTCGTTCAGGTCTCTGCGAGCACTGGGATGACAGAGACATCTGGAAGGAAGTTTTTCACAGAAAGGGTCATTGGGCATTGGAATAGGCTGCCCAGGGAGGTGGTTGATTCCCCTTCCCTGGAGGGGTTTAAGGGACGGGTGGATGAGGTCTTGAGGGACTTGGTTTAGTGTTTGATAGGAATGGTTGGACTAGGAGATCCGATGGGTCTCTTCCAACCTGGTTGTTCTATGATTCTATGACATGGACCGAACCCTGCTAGAACAGACAGTTCAGGAGTTAGAAGCAGAGAGCCCTGGCGGCAGCCTCACCCTTCGGAGAGCATCTTCTTCAGCCGCTCCTTCTCCGTCGTCATCTCCACATCGGCACTTTGGCTCCGGAACAGCTTATCTTCTCCTGGCCCGTTGGAGCTGATGATGGGGCTGGGGAGTACCTGGGGGCGAGGAGGGGGTGGTTATCACACAGCAGCAAAGACTCGCGGCCACTGGGTTCCTTGGGCTGTTCCTCTGCCCCGAGGGAGCTTGGTTTATGCTCGGACTTGATGAGCTCAAAGGTCTTTTCCAACCTAAACAGTGTTTCTGCGAGAAGCGTTGGCTTTCAGTCCTAACTCTTAGGTAGCGCCGTGATTCTCTGTGTGACGAGGAGTAGCAAAGACCCTCACGTGTGGCTCAGCGATGGCTTTAGGAGCCACACAGACACAGCTTTCACGGAATCATAGAACAACCAGGTTGGAAGGGACCCATCGGATCTTCTAGTCCAACCATTCCTATCAAACACTAAACCATGTCCCTCAAGAACTCATCCACCCGTCCCTTAAACACCTCCAGGGAAGGGGAATCAACCACCTCCCTGGGCAGCCTTTTCCAATGCCCAATGACCCTCTGTGTGAAGAACTTCCTCCTAATCTCTAGCCTAAATCTCCCCTGGTGGAGCTTGAGGCCATTCCCTCTTGTCCTGTCCCCTGGCACTTGGGAGAAGGGGACAGGTCCCTCCTCTCTACAACCTCCCTTCAGGTAGCTGTAGAGAGTAATGAGGTCTCCTCTCAGCCTCCTCTTCTCCAGGATAAACAACCCCAGCTCTTTCAGCCGCTCCTCATAGGTTCTCTTCTCCAGCCCCTTCACCAACCTTGTCGCTCTTCTCTGTCACAGCTTGGCAGGTTAAAGCTTAGCGCTTCGTCCTCCCTTGCCATGTGGCGCTTGGGCAGAGATCCCAGCGCCAGACACCCTGAGCAGGTGTGCTCCCAGCTTGCACACACCTCCCTCCCGATCAGAGATATGGAATTCTCTGCCTCTCAGCTTCCCCTCGACCGACGCCAGCGATGTGACAGCCTGCAACCCGAGCCCCGTGGCCGGGCACTCCAGCTGCCCGTTCCGGGGGTTTGCTGAATTCCTCCTAGGATTTTCTTGCTGGTTCTCAGACTTAATAAACTCTGAGCGCAGACCTAATCTGGGTTCAGCTGCAACCTGTTGTTTAGCCTAGAAAAGAGGAGGCTGAGAGGAGACCTCATTACTTTCTACAAGTACCTGAAAGGAGGTTGTGGAGAGGAAGGAGCTGGGCTCTTCTCCCAAGGGACAGGGGACAGGACGAGAGGGAATGGCCTCAAGCTCCACCAGGGGAGATTTAGGTTAGAGATTAGGAGAAAGTTTTTCACACAGAGGGTCACTGGGCATTGGAACAGGCTGCCCAGGGAGGTGGTTGATTCCCCTTCCCTGGAGGTGTTTAAGGGACGGGTGGATGAGGTGCTGAGGGACATGGTTTAGTGTTTGATAGGAATGGTTGGACTCGATGATCCGATGGGTCTCTTCCAACCTGGTTGTTCTATGATTCTATGATTCCAGCTTTTGAACCTTGAATTAAACCACCGGATGCCACCGGGATTGAGTTGCTGCAGCTCAAGGGAGGGAAGCTCTGCTACTGCTCAGAAAACTGTGGTACCCACTGGGCAAAAGTGTGGGAGAAGAAACTCGCAGCCGCTGCACCAGCATAAACCCCTCTCCACGGCTCCATCCACGCTCCCGTGTACATCAGAGCTAGCAGAGATCCATCCTCCCTGGCTGGAGGAGGCTGTCGGTGGAGCAGAGATGAATATGCAGAAGCCAGAGCAGCCTTCACACCCTCCAGGAGACCCAATCTGCAGAGTTGCCTCTTAGGGTAAATAAGCAGCTTGGCACCGACAGTGCTATGAAAAGACTGAACAATGAGTCTCTGGGAGCCCAAGCCAGGGGCTGGGAGGCTGCTGGAGCCGCTCGGTAGCCCTCGAGTAGCCTGAGGTCACGACAGCCACAGGCCTGAGAGTCACCTGACATCCACAAACAGATAGAGCCATGAGATGCTTTGAACACCAGCTGCAAGAAGCCTTCCAGAGAGCAACTCAGAAGCGAGACCTGCAAAGCACAATCCTTCCTCCCTTTTTTTTTCCACTAGGTGGGGAAACTGAGGCAGGGAATCATAGAATCATAGAACAACCAGGTTGGAAGAGACCCATCGGATCACCGAGTCCAACCATTCCTATCAAACACTAAACCATGTCCCTCAGCACCTCATCCACCTGTGCCTTAAACACCTCCAGGGAAGGGGAATCAACCACATCCCTGGGCAGCCTGTTCCAATGCCCAATGATCCTCTGTGTGAAAAACTTCCTCCTAATCTCCAGCCTAAATCTCCCCTGGTGGAGCTTGAGGTCACTCCCTCTTGTTCCGTCCCCTGTCACTTCGGAGAAGAGTCCAGCTCCCTCTGTTCTGGTGAGCTGAGCCTCTACGAGTCCAACCCAAACTGGTAACGGTTGAGGATGCTCCACGGTTTTGTTGCTTACGTTAGTGTGCGTCACCGTGGATATGACGGGGATGCTAAATGGGATGGAGATTGGCCTAAAAGGCGCTGGAGAAGAGAAAAGAGCTTCTATCCTGGGATTTCCCCAGCAACGAGGACGCGCAGCCTGAGTGAACTAGCGCAGATGCAGAAAATGAGGGAGCCCTGATTTAATTCCAGGAGACAGCTCTGCTCTCTGCTCCCTTGCAAACTGAAACACAATCAATTATTTAAGGATGAAAGTCATGTTCAAAGCCCTACTAATGCGGAGACGGCGAACGAGCGCCAGGCTGATGGGCTGACGGACGGGAGGGCTGGGGAAGGAAACGCAGGACAAGATCTGTGTCCCCACATGCAGGGGACACTGCACGTCACCGCGTCAGCGCTGGCTGCTGGTGGCTGCACGGGGGCCACGCGTGCTTGTGGCCGAGCTCTCCCACCAAGAGATGAGGCAGCTGAATGGAAAGAGGGAGTGTGGTTCCCAAATACTGTGTCTTGAATCCTGGGGTCAGCTCTGGGCCCCTCAGCACAAGAAGGATGTTGAGGCTCTGCAACGAGTCCAGAGAAGAGCAACGAGGCTGGGGAAGGGGCCGGAGAAGAAGAGGAGCGACTGAGAGAGCTGGGGGTGTTTATCCTGGAGAAGAGGAGGCTGAGAGGAGACCTCATTACTCTCTCCAACTCCCTGAAAGGAGGTTGTGGAGAGGAGGGAGCTGGGCTCTTCTCCCAAGGGACAGGGGACAGGACGAGAGGGAATGGCCTCAAGCTCCACCAGGGGAGATTTAGGCTGGAGATTAGGAGGAAGTTCGTCACACAGAGGGTCATTGGGCATTGGAATAGGCTGCCCAGGAAGGGGGTTGATTCCCCTTCCCTGGAGGTGGTGGATGAGGTGCTGAGGAACATGGGTTAGTGTTTGATAGGAACGGTTGGACTCGATGATCCGATGGGTCTCTTCCAACCTGGTTGTTCTATGATTCTATGATTTTTACACCCCTCGGTGACATTTCCAGCCTCTGCGGAGCCTCCCCCCACCTCCCCCCTGCAGGCCAGGGTAGTGTTCACACTCCCTCCTCCTCTGCTGCCACTCCAGCTGCCTCCAGCTCAGAGAACGCAGCCTCCTCCATCCTACAGCTCCTCTCCTGCCGCTGGGAGCTCTGGCAATTGCAGAGCCACCTCTGAAATGAGCTGTTTGGGAGGGCAACTTCACCGCTTCACCACGGGGAAGACCAGCATTGAGTTCTCTGCAGCTTATCCTCTCCCCTCCATCCCACTGGTTTAGTTCTCAGTCACAAGCTCTAAAAAAATCATAGAATCATACAACGGTTTGGGTAGGAAGGGACCTCAAAGCCAGTTCCACCTCCTGCCATGGGCAGGGACACCTCCTGCTGGATCAGGTTGCTCAGAGCCTCATCCAAGCTGACTCTCCCACGGCCCTTTCCGTGCGTTACCTGGTGAGACGTGATGTTCAGGGCAGGATTGGTCAGCTCGGTTTTATCCTGGGACTTCTCCCTCGCCAAACGCGCTGCTTCCTTCACCTCCTGGAACTTCTCTGCGAACTACAGAGGAGGAGAAAATTCACCCCAGGGCGACACCGAAACACGGAATGAACTCAGACTGATGCCTGGGTTACCATTCTATGATTCTATGATTCTATGATTTGCGACTTCATTCAGAATGGTTTTTAATTTCTCTTAATTTCTCAATAAAATCCAGGGAACAGCCGCTTCCCACCCCTGATTCTGGCTCTCAGTGACACAGCAGTGACAGAGCCTAAAGTCCTGATTCAATTTGTGGTGTTCAACACACTCAGCAAGTATTCCTTGAAAGCTCTCCTGGCATCTTCGCATCTGGCATTAGATTTTAGCTCAGTGGGAACGATGTTAAGTCAGGTTCCTAAAGCCCCTTTTCCAGAGGTTGATCTCCCCTTTGGGGTTTCAGGGATGTTCCCTCTGCTAGGATCAAGATTCCGGGAGCAGCTGCAGCCTCATTGCTCTCTGCAACTCCCTGAGAGGTTGTGGAGAGGAGGGACATGGGCTCTTCTCCCAAGGGACAGGACGAGAGGGAATGGCCTCAAGCTCCACCAGGGGAGGCTCAGGATGGACATCAGGAAGAAATCCTTCATGGAAAGGGTCACTGGGCACTGGAACAGTTCAGTCCCCTTCCCTGGAGGGGTTTAAGGGACGGGTGGACGAGGTGCTGAGGGACATGGGTTAGAGATCGATGGGAATGGTTGGACTCGATGATCCGGTGGGTCTCTTCCAGCCTGGTCATTCTATGATTCTATGATTCTTACCTGGGAGAGATGTTGCTCCGAAGCAAAGCCCAACCCGTACACGGTGTTGGCTCGGCTGTCTGCCCATTGCCCAAACTTCTGGGATGTCTTGGTGAAGGTCATGTTGGGGGTGATGGTGCTGTTGATGATGGCCTGCAGGGAGAGAGGCAACAGCTGGAGGACATGGAGCTGGCTGGGGCGAGTCCAGAGGAGGCCACAGAGATGATCCGAGGGCTGGAGAACCTCCCGTACGAGGCCAGGCTGAGAGAGTTGGGGTTGCTCAGCCTGGAGAAGAGAAGGCTCCGGGGAGACCTTAGAGCAGCTTCCAGTGCTGAAAGGGGCTCCAGGAAAGCTGGGGAGAGGCTCTGGAGATCAGGGAGGACAGGGACTGGAAGAAGGGGAATAATTTGAAGCTGAAAGAGGGGAGATTGAGATGAGATCTTAAGGAGAAATGTTTTGCTGTGAGGGTGGGGAAGCCCTGGAACAGATTGTCTAGAGAAGAGGTGGCTGCTCCATCCCTGGAGGGGTTCAAGGTCAGGTTGGATGGGGCTTGGAGCCCCTGATCCAGCAGGAGGTGTCCCTGCCCATGGCAGTGGTGGCACTGGATGGGTTTGGACGTCCCTTCCAACCCATTCCAAGACTCTCTGAGAGTCAGAAAGCACTAAAGAGCTTTCTGACTCTCAGAGAGTCTTGGAATGGGTTGGAAGGGACCTGCCCCAAGGTGGTTGGTGGGGGATCGACATCCAGCAACTAGGGTAGAAACTCTGGGTTTTAATCTCTAAGACAACAGTTCAGGCTTCTGGTGACCAGAAGCCTTTCCAGTCGGCCTGTGTGACATGAACAAATCTCAGTCATCTTGTCTGTTGAAAAAATGGAAAGAAAAGGAAAAAAAAAAAAAGCTTCGGTATCATCAGCTTCACTGGGCTCGGCTGCTGGAAGAGACGACAAGAGACAGCGTCTCTCTGGGGACTGAGCAACTTTCTGATGTTCTCCATTTTCCTGGCAAGTAAGGGGAAAAAAAAAAAAGGCTTAAACAGCACCGAGAACCGGGGATTACGAAACACTCTGTGCTGGTTGGGGGAGCAGCACAGCCAACGGCCTGCGAAGGCTGCAACTCTGCCTCTGGAGGCCTTCAAGAACCAGTCGGGACAACGTTCGTCAAGAATGGTTTAGGGAGGGTTGGTTGCTGATCACCTCAGACCCCTTCAACCTGTGCCTGTGACTTTTTCTGTACCTCCAGGCCCTGGGTTTAGCTTCTCTTTTGCATTCAGGGGGCAAAGGGTGAGGACAGAGCGTGGTGGTGAGGGACAACATCAGACCTTCAGGCACATTTTTGATCAGCGTGGATTCCAGCGTCTAACACCACACGGAGATGGTGTTTTATTTCCCACTCCTTGCAGTGATGACGCCAGAGTGCCCAGAATTGACCAACCTGACGCCCAAAATCATCTGCAGAACAGATTTTGGCTGGAAAATAAACCACTTGCTGTCAGCGAACGCCCTCTACCTTGGTGCCCCCCACGCTGATGATGCGGTAGACGTTGCGCGTGGCATCGTAGAAGTAGGAGACGGTCAGGGCGTGCTTGCTGGCCGGGATCCAGTTCCGTTTGGTGGCCGGGTCGATCTGGAAGACGTGGGCCCTGGTGCTGAAGATGGGCTGCTCCCTGCGAGAGAAACGGTACGGGGGGGTGGTCAGGAGGCAAAGCTGAGCGATGGAGGAAGAGCGGTGACTTCCTGGCGCTCGTGTCGTGTTAATCACCACCAGCACAACTTCTGCTATTTACCGTCTCTGTGAGGATCTGAGATACCAGCCCCAAGGACATAGAATTTCTCAACCAGCAGCCTTTCCCCGAGCCCTTCCCTCTCTGCTGTCTGAGCTGCTCTTATCTACTGTCCCTTCTTATCAGCGGAACAACGACCCAAGCTCTCCAGCATTCCCCTCAGATGCTTTCCCAAGGATGTTGAGGCTCTGGAGCGAGTCCAGAGAAGAGCAACGAGGCTGGGGAAGGGGCTGGAGAACAGGCCCTATGAGGAGCGGCTGAGAGAGCTGGGGGGGTTTATCCTGGAGAAGAGGAGGCTGAGAGGAGAGACCTCATTACTCTCTACAACTACCTGAAGAGAGATTGTAGAGAGGAGGGAGCTGGGCTCTTCTCCCAAGGGACAGGGGACAGGACAAGAGGGAATGGCCTCAAGCTCCACCAGGGGAGATTTAGGCTGGAGATTAGGAGGAAGTTTTTCACACAGAGGGTCATTGGGCATTGGAATAGGCTGCCCAGGGAGGTGGTTGATTCCCCTTCCCTGGAGGTGTTTAAGGCACAGGTAGATGAGGTCTTGAGGGATTTGGTTTAGTGTTTGATAGGAATGGTTGGACTAGAAGATCCGATTGGCCCCTTCCAACCTGGTTGCTCTACGATTCTATGATTCTCAGGGCTCCCCCCAGGAGCCCTCCACATCCTCAGCATCCTCCAAAAGTCCCTTTGAGAAGCTGGGGGACCACCAGCCGATGACTCCATAATGTAAAAGCTGTTTCTGCTTCCTTCTTGCACACCATCCAGGCAGCACGAGGACAGCAGCTTTCGCTCCACATCAGTGACCTTGGTCTATGAATCACAGAAGAATCACCAGGTTGGAAGAGACCCACCGGATCATCGAGTCCAACCGTTCCTATCAAAAAAAATTCATAGGAGGTCTTCAAGCTGGAGCTCTAGGGAAATGGATGGATGGAGGGATGGATGGATGGATGGATGGATGGATGGATGGATGGATGGATGGATGGATGGAGAAATGGATGGATGGGGGGAGAGATGGAGGGAGGGAGGGAGGATGCGTTTGGGACGTGAGCACAAGAAGCCCTTCCCCTCAGCACAGCTCTTCCTCCCCTGACTCATGCATGGGAAGCGCATCCTGCAGCGAGAGGTCACTTCGCAGGATTAAAAGCAAGTCCCTTAGCAGGGAACGAAAGGAAACACTTGGCCACGCAACGTGCAGCTGCTGCCAGAAAGCACTGAACCGAGCACTGAACCGAGCTCTGAACCGAGCTCTGAATCAAGCTCTCAACCAAGCTCTGCCCAGAGTTTTGTAACCAGGAATATCGGAGCTGACGCAAGGAGTTGAATCTCAGGCATCAGGATGTAACTTGAGCATTTCGGGAGGCAGGAAGGAATGTTCCCATGATACAACAGCCCAGGTGCATCGGTTCATTTGACTTGGTTGAAAGCCAAGGCGCCGGTCACTGCCACCCTCTGTCCCCAAGCCTCACGAAATCCAACGTGATTGGGGGTGTCCCTCTGCCCCCCAACAGCTGCAAACGAGCCGCGGTCGCAATCCGGCTACGTGGGAGCTCCCAACACCCAGAGCTCTAGTTCCTCCTCATTCCAAGTCCTCCCAGCTGCAATGAGCAGACCTTTCCATCAATCCAAAGACAACCGTGCTCAGTGCTTTCTGAACAAAACTTAGGAAGGAAATAAAACGCTCCCCACCCCCTACCAGTTTCCATCCCATTCCCTTTGCCCCGACTCCTGGGGGTGTTGGTTGACAGCTGACTGACCATGAGCCAGCAGTGTGCCCAGGGGGCCAAGAAGGCCAAGGGCATCCTGGCTTGGATCAGAAATGGTGTGACCAGCAGGGCCTGGGAGGTGATTCTCCCTCTGGACTCAGCACTGGGGAGGCCGCTCCTTGAATCCTGTGTTGAGTTCTGGGCCCCTCAGCACAAGAAGGATGTTGAGGCTCTGGAGTGAGTCCAGAGAAGAGCAACGAGGCTGGTGAGGGGTCTAGAGAAGAAGAGGAGCAGCTGAGAGAGTTGGGGGTGTTCATCCTGGAGAAGAGGAGGCTGAGGGGAGACCTCATTACTCTCTACAACTACCTGAGGGGAGGTTGTGGAGAGGAGGGAGCTGAGCTCTTCTCCCAAGGGACAGGGGACAGGACAAGAGGGAATGGCCTCAAACTCCACCAGGGGAGATTTAGGTTAGAGATCAGGAGGAAGTTTTTCACAGAAAGGGTCATTGGGCATTGGAATAGGCTGCCCAGGGAGGTGGCTGATTCACCTTCCCTGGAGGTGTTTAAGGGACGGGTGGATGAGGTCCTGAGGGACATGGGTTAGTGTTTGATAGGAATGGTTGGACTGGATGATCCGATGGGTCTCTTCCAACCTGGTGATTCTATGATTCTATGACTCAGAGGCAATGGGCACAGGGAGCTCGACCAGCCCCACCTCAGCATCCTCTCCGCCTGCTTTCACTCACCCACAGTCTGGATTTGGAACGAGAGCCACATTTTCCAGCCTCTGCTAACACAAACCGAATTTTACACGGATCACAGCTTGTTGAGACACAGAACAGAGAAAAAAAAAGAACATTTCTGCACCTTAACCCCCAAGTTTAGGGCCAGAATCAGAGAGAACAGAGGAAGGACATTACCTAGTTGTTGACATTTGTTAGTAAGGGTGGGACAGACTACGAGCCAGTGGAGTTAGTACACGTCTCTCCTCCGACAGTGTCCTTCTCGGGGCTCCTAGCTGAGCTGAGGCTCCTCTTTGGGGTGGCCTCCCCCGCGATTCATTTCCTAGCAAGGGAAAAACAAGCTGTTATTTATCAAACGGCGCAGGCGAAGCACTCAACCAGGCACCGTTGAGCGGCTTCGCTCGTCCCAGTCTCACGGAGCTTGGGATTCGCAAGGATTTCTCATCACCAAAGAAGTTTTGCTTCCCTGTCATGGGAGATCGTGGGGTGAGCTGTGCCACTGGTGCGAATCCCTTCGGCAGCAGGTGCTGGCTGGGGGGATTCACAGAATCATAGAATCACAGAATCACCAGGTTGGAAGAGACCCTCCGGATCATCCAGTCCAACCTTTCCCATCAAACACTAACCCATGTCCCTCAGGACCTCATCCACCCGTCCCTTAAACACCTCCAGGGAAGGTGAATCAACCACCTCCCTGGGCAGCCTATTCCAATGCCCAATGACCCTTTCCGTGAAAAACTTCCTCCTAATCTCTGTTCTTCTCCATCTCTCCCTGATCGAAAGCCCCTCCCCAGCTTCCCTGTCTTGATGGGGGACGAGCGCTCTGCTCGTTGTGCCCTGACGTAACCCCCACCAGCCCATATGCTCTTTATTCACGCCTCACGGTCTCCCCTGCAGCACCGAAACCTCATGCTGGCTGCGTGGAAGGTCTGTCCTTTCCAGTGCCAAGCGTGGAAGCCTCTCTGCTGCTCCGAGGAGGGTGGCTGCCAAGGCACACCAGGCACTTTGCTTCCAGGGTTCGAAGGCAGCTTCAGGAGGGAAGCCCTGTGCCCACCTCCCTCCCTCTCAGGGATGCAAACGACTCAGAATCTCCTGAAATCCCCTTTCATGGTTCCACTTCCCTCGTTGCAAACGGGAACGGTTCCTGCTGACTCGCGTGTCACAGAATCACCAGGATGGAAGAGACCCATTGGATCATCGAGTCCAACCATTCCCATCAATGTGTCCTTAAAACCGGCGACTGGAGAGCGTTTTGTGAGCCCAGCAGGTCGTCTCCTCACAGCTACCTGAGCACAGTGCCAGCCTGGCACAGGGACACAGCTTTCTAGGAAGCAGCTGCTTAGGCCCTGGAGGGGGAATCGCTAAGGTTGGCCCCTAAGCTCATGCACTCATAGAATCATAGAACAACCAGGTTGGAAGAGACCCATCGGATCATCGAGTCCAACCATTCCTATCAAACACTAAACCATGTCCCTCAGGACCTCATCCACCTGTGCCTTAAACACCTCCAAGGAAGGGGAATCAACCACCTCCCTGGGCAGCCTATTCCAATGCCCAATCACCCTTTCCATGAAAAACTTCCTCCTAATCTCTAGCCTAAATCTCCCCTGATGGAGCTTGAGGCCATTCCCTCTTGTCCTGTCCCTTGGGAGAAGAGCCCAGCTCCCTCCTCTCCACAACCTCCTCTCAGGTAGTTGCAAAGAGCAATGAGGTCTCCTCTCAGCCTCCTCTTCTCCAGGATAAACACCCCCAGCTCTCTCAGCCATTTCTCATAAGGTCTGTTCTCCAGCCCCTTCCCCAGCTTCATTGCTCTTCTCTGGACTCGCTCCAGAGCCTCAACATCCTTCTTGTGATGAGGAGCCAGATCTGACCCCAGGATTCAAGGTGTGGCCTCCCCAGTGCTGAGTCCAGAGGGAGAATCACCTCCCTGGCCCTGCTGGTCACACCATTTCTGATCCAAGCCAGGATGCCATTGGCCTTCTTGGCCACCTGGGCACACTGCTGGCTCATGGTCAGTCACTGTCGACCAACCCCCCCAGGTCCCTCTCCTCCTGGCAGTTTTCCAGCCAGACCTCTCCCAGTCTGTAGCTCTGCATAGGGTTGTTGTGCCCCAAGTCCAACCATCAGCCTCCAACCCCTACTGAACCGTGACCTGACGTGCACCATCTGCACATTTTCGAACCCCTCTGGGGACGGCGGCTCCGCCGCTGCCCCACGCAGCCTCTGCCAGGGCTTCACTGCACTGTCAGCGAGGAAATTTCCCCTCATACTCAGCTTAAACGTCCCTCAGCACAACTTGAGGCAGTTTCCCCTCATCCCATCTTGTTATGTGGGAGAAGAGACCAGCACCTACCTCGCTCCAATCTCCTTTCAGGCAGTTCTAGACAGCGATGAGGTCTCTCCTCTGCCTCTTCTCCAGGTTAAACAGTCCCAGGTCCCTCAGTTGATCCTCACAAGGATCCTCCAGCCCCTTCCCCAGCTTCATTGCCCTCCTCTGGACACTAACGCTCGAGAAAAGCTCTAGGCTCTGCTTAGGAACAGCACAGAAACGTTCATGCGCCTTTCACAGCGCTTGTGCAAGGGAAAAAAATGTCTTTGTTTGTTTTAAATATGTGAAATAATACGGTTTGTATCCAGCGAGTACAAGAATTTCATTGTCGGGGATGCTGGGCTGGAAACCTGCCCCTTTCAGTCCTCGCTGCGGGTTTGACAAGGTTAAAAAGCAAATTCTACAGGAGAAAAGCTCTCCTAGAGCCCGAGTGGTGGAGCGAAACAAAAAGCAGGCAGGAAGAGTGGGTAGAAATGCAAACCGAGAGAGAGAATGGAAGCGAGAAAGTCTGGCAGGCTCCAGGCACCATTAAATGGAAAATCTCCCTCACCTTTTCACCATTTGGCTGAGAGAGCTGGGAGGGGGTTGAGGCTGGAGAAGAGGAGGCTGAGGGGCTTAGATCAGAAATGGTGTGACCAGCAGGGCCAGGGAGGTTATTCTCCCTCTGGACTCGGCCCTGGTGAGGCCACTCCTTGAATCCTGTGTTCAGTTCTGGGCCTCTCACCACAAGAAGAATGTTGAGACTCTGGAGCGAGTCCAGAGAAGAGCAACGAAGCTGGTGAAGGGGCTGGAGAACAGGCCCTACGAGGAGCGGCTGAGAGAGCTGGGGGTGTTTATCCTGGAGAAGAGGAGGCTGAGAGGAGACCTCATTGCTCTCTGCAACTACCTGAGAGGAGGTTGTGGAGAGGAGGTAGCTGGGCTCTTCTCCCAAGGGACAGGGGACAGGACCAGAGGGAATGGCCTCAAGCTCCACCAGGGGAGATTTAGGCTGGAGATTAGGAGGAAGTTTATCACAGAAAGGGTCATTGGGCATTGGAATAGGCTGCCCAGGGAGGTGGTTGATTCACCTTCCCTGGAGGGTTTAAGGGACGGGTGGATGAGGTCCTGAGGGACATGGGTTAGAGATTGATGGGAATGGCTGGACTGGATGATCCGGAGGGTCTCTTCCAACCTGGTGATTCTGTGCTTGTAAGAACCTCTGCCAGTCTCCAGGCATCACCAAGAATCATAGAGTCATAGAATCATAGAACAACCAGGTTGGAAGAGACCCACCGGATCATCCAGTCCAACCAAGAAGCCACAGGATGAGTGTGGTGGGATTCCAGGCAGGAGCGCGGATGCTGTGGGATGCTCAGAGGAGGTAAAAACACACAAAGTCTGAGCACCAGATCTGAGACCCGAGCGGAGCAACATCTGAGGAGCCTCCGCCCGCAATCAGCTTCCTTCTGACCAAGCCGCTGACCTCTTGTTTCCAAAACCGCTGCGAAGCATTTAAAAATAGGCCAGAAAGTGCCTCAGATTCAAACTGTCATGTTCTCTCTCCCGTTACAGGCTCCGCAGAGCCCCGATTGCTGACACTTCTTTTCCTGCTCCCAGCTGGGAGTTCCCGTAACAACACGGACACGAAAAGCGTGTGAAACTAACCCCCCTTCCCTCTCCCCGGGGCTGTCCTTGCAGATCATTAAGAAAAAAAAAAAAAATGATGAAAGGACAAAGATCTGGCTGAGACGCAGCCGTGAGCAGCAAGTGCCTGATGGCAACTGGAAAGGATCCAGGTCTCGTCGCTGCCAGGGTCTGTTCTCAGCCCAAAGGGCAAAATTCACCATCCCACGTCCCATTGCTGGTTTAAAAAATTACTTGTTCCGCGTGAATGTTCCCGAATGCTCCAGCGAGCAGGTATTCCGCTGCCCGGACGCACCAAAGAGCTAAAAATGAAAAGAGATGACCGCGTCCTGGGCTGCATCCAGAGCTGTGGGACCAGCGAGCGAGGGAGGCGATTGAGCTGTTGGAATGAGTGGAGATGGAGATGATCCGAGGGCTCGAGCACCTCCTGCGTGAGGACAGGCTGGAGAGTTGGGGTTGTTCAGCCTGGAGAAGAGAAGGCTCTGGGAAGACCTTAGAGCAGCTTCCAGTCCTAAAAGGGGCTCCAGGAAAGCTGGGGAGGGACTCTGGAGCAGGGAGGGCAGGGAGAGGATGAGAGGGAACGGTTTAAATTGGAAGAGATGAGATTTAGATTAGACAACAGGAAGAAATTCTTCATGATGACGGTGAGGAGGACCTGGAACAGGTTGCCCAGAGCAGGGGTGGCTGCCCCATCCCTGGAGGGGTTCCAGGCCAGGTTGGATGGGGCTTGGAACCCCTGATCCAGCAGGAGGTGTCCCAGCTCATGGCAAAAGGGTGGGACTGGATGGGTTTTGAGGTCCTTCCAATCCAAACCATCCCATGATTCTACGATCCAACTAATTCAGCTATTCCTAACGCTTCCTTCTCATCAGCAGAGCCCTCTGGCTCCTGGATGCTGTCTCAGTAAAGACCCAACTGCCTCCTCTGGTGGCTTCTCTTAACGACAAAGCAGGAAGAAGGTCTCTGGGTGTTTGAGGAGGACACAGGAATTCAGGGCATGGATCAATCATTTCCAATTTGCTCCCTGGCTGGAGTCTCGGACCAAGCGGTCATTAAGACAAGATGTGAAACTGCTCACTGGTCTCATTTCCACTTTGGTTCTTATATCACTCCCTTCCCTACAGCATCCAAATCGATTTCTTCGTCAATAGCTGCTTATTTCACCATTGCCAGGACAGCAAATCATTACTTGCCCTCTTAATTTATGGCCCTAGCAGAGCAGGGACTGAGCAGGGATCACTGAGGCTGCACCAGGATCACTGAGGCTGGATGAGGGACCCTGTCAGGTTAGGACACACGGACAACCGGCCAAGACCCTGAAGGAGAAGCACACCCTGGAAGCAGCTCCCTGTGCCAAGAGGAGCAGATGGCACCGATTCAGTCCCTCGCACAGCCTCACGTTTTACCTCAGTGGGTATCAAAGGTGCCAAAGCCTGGAGAAGACTCAAACCAGCGCTGCTGCTCCTTCTGTCCAGTGTAACCTGAACACACGCAGCACTGGGTGGACTGTCCTTGAGTGTCCTGCCAGGCTCTGCCCTCCTCCTCACAAGCACGTGGGTCCCTTCCCACATGGGATCTTCTATCCCTTCCCACATGGGATCTTCTAAAAGAACCTGATGCTGCTGGAGCTGAAGAGAAAGGGAGATGAGCCACCTCCCCGAGAGGGATTGTGGTATCTCCCATGTAAGGGACGGCACCGAGAGCCGGTGCCAGGATGCAGCTGCAGTGTGTGGGATCGTGTGGGTCGGTACCACAGTAAAACACAGGCCACACCAAAGCAGAAACGCCGACCCCAGGCTGCTGGGAGTCCATCTCGCAGAGGGTTGAACACATCACGCTTTGAATCATAGAATTATAGAACAACCAGGTTGGAAGAGACCCATCGGATCATCCAGTCCAACCATTCCTATCAAACACTAAACCATGTCCCTCAGGACCTCGTCCACCCGTCCCTTAAACACCTCCAGGGAAGGGGAATCAACCACCTCCCTGGGCAGCCTATTCCAATGCCCAATGACCCTTTCTGTGAAAAACTTCCTCCTAATCTCCAGCCTAAATCTCCCCTGGTGGAGCTTGAGGTCATTCCCTCTTGTCCTGTCCCCTGTCCCTTGGGAGAAGAGCCCAGCTCCCTCCTCTCCACAACCTCCTTTCAGGTAGTTGTAGAGAGCAATGAGGTCTCCTCTCAGCCTCCTCTTCTCCAGGATAAACACCCCCAGCTCTCTCAGCCGTTCCTCATAGGGCCTGTACTCCAGACCCCTCACTAGCCTCGTTGCTCTTCTCTGGACTCGCTCCAGAGCCTCAACATCCTTCTTGTGCTGAGGGGCCCACAACTGAATACAGTTCAACAAGGCACCTTTAGTCCCTTAATTTGTCTATAACAGGAGGGCCTCACAAAGCATTCTTCTTCATCTTCAACAAAAAAACACTCCCAAACCTGCAGACTACTCCAATAGTAGAAGAGAAGTAAAGAGGTGAAGAGATATTTTGGTTTAAGCCCCAGGAGTCACAGACAGAGCTGAGAACAGAGCACGCTCCCCACTGCATCCTCCAGCCTCCTGCCACCAGGGAATGGTCTTGTGAGACCTCACCTAGAGTCTGGTCTCCAGTTCTGGAGTCTTCAGCATAGGAAGGACACGGATGTGTTGGAGCGAGTCCGGAGGAGGGCACAGGGATGATCAGAGGGCTGGAGCATCAGGCTGAGACAGTTGGGTTTTTCAGCCTGGAGAAGAGAAGGCTCCGGGGAGGTGCTCACGGCCAGGCTGGATGTCACTTGTCTTCACTCGTCCATCTCCTTCTTACGTTGAGGATTCCAGAACTGGACACGATCCTCCAGCTGAGGTCTCCTGAGAGAGGAGCAGAGGGGCAGAATCCCCTCCCTCACCCTGCCGGCTGCGCTGCTGGGGATGCAGCCCAGGACACAGCTGCTTTCTGGGCTGTGAGCTCCAAGGGGTTTGTGAGAGTAGGACAGACGCGGTTCGGCCCTGGCGCTCAGCCCACCACACGCTGAGTCAGCGGGAGCCCTGCCGGCAATCCCAGCCCCGGGATCTCCGGCCGGGACAACCCAAGAGAAGGGTTGGCTGGGGTACAAGAAGGGGAAATGCGTTTCAGACGTAGCCCAGTACTGCGAAAGGCAGAGCTGGAGCACACAGAGGGCACGAGAACTTCTCTCCTCCTCCTCCTCCCTGCTGTCTGTTTCCTTTTATCTTCCCTCAGCAGCTTGAGCTGCTGGCTCGACGGCACTTTGGGGAAGAAGGGTGGGTAACGAGAGTCAAGCCTCATCTCCTTCCCTTCGCATCCATCCCCAGAGTCCAACCCTGCCTGTGAGCCAAGGACTGGGTGTAACCCAGAGCCGATGGAAACAGGGTGTGGGGAGCAACCCCCCCAGGACACTGACTGTTAGACTGCAAAACCGCTTTGGGAAGCCAGTTGGGGAGGCTGGATTCCCCAAGCCTTTCACAGAATCCTAGAACCACCAGGTTGGAAGAGACCCACCGGATCATCGAGTCCAACCATTCCCACCCACCTCTACACCAGAGATTTGCTGCGACCAACAGGCAGGTTTTCGAGCCCTCTTGGCTGCAGCTTCGCTGTCACTCCCTGCTGCGCAAAGTCACCTTGGGGAGCGTGCGGAGACGCTACCAGCGTCCAGATGGGGCTGCAGGAGGGCAGAGGAGCTGCCTAGGGGCTGCCTCCCCCAGCTCCCGAGAGATTAGCCGGCAGGGCTCAGCACAGGAATGGAAAGCAGCTGCCTCATGGCCTGTGTGCAGATAAAGGGCAAGCGAAGGAATCCAGGCTGAATGTGCTCTCAGCGTGGGGAAGGCAAGCATGGGAGGTCAGCCACAGAGACAGGGGATCAAGGACATTTAAAGACACAACACGGCCCAGAGAGACATTTTTACCTCCTTTTGGAAAACACCCTCCTTCTCAGTCATAGAATCATAAAACCATAGAATCATAGAACAACCAGGTTGGAAGAGACCCATCGGATCATCGAGTCCAACCATTCCTATCAAACACTAACCCATGTCCCTCAGCACCTCATCCTTAAACACCTCCAGGGAAGGGGAATCAACCACCTCCCTGGGCAGCCTATTCCAATGCCCAATGACCCTTTCTGTGAAAAACTTCCTCCTAATCTCTAGCCTAAATCTCCCGTGACGGAGCTTGAGGCCATTCCCTCTTGTCCTGTCCCCTGTCCCTTGGCAGAAGAGCCCAGCTCCCTCCTCTCCACAACCTCCTTTCAGGTAGTTGTGGAGAGTAATGAGGTCTCCTCTCAGCCTCCTCTTCTCTAGGCTAAAAGTCACCTCCACAGCAACAATTTTCCTCCTAAAATCTCATCTAAACCTCCCCTCTTTCAGCTTAGAGGGTTGTTTCATGAAGCTGAGCGGGTGTGCCGGGAAGTACAGCGGGTCCTGTGGCTCATAAATGAAGATGCAGAGGCAGAATGTGTTGGAGGCAGGGAACATTTTGAAATGTGCCTGCGTCTCCACTTCCCTGCTTCTCATTATTACTGGACATGTTTTCTGGAATGTATAAAGAAATGACTTAACTGCAGTCTGGCTCTGCTGGGTTTTTTTGAACTTTAATTGCTGCGCAGACTTGTGCGTCTGGAAAGAAAGAGCTGCGGGAGCTTCATAGCAGTTGTCCCGGGAAGGTGAAAGCGCAGATTGTGTGGTAAGTGCCCAAGAGGACAGTGTCCAGCAGCCACGATGCTCCAGAGAGGAGCTTCCAGCTCTCAAAGGGGCTCCAGGAAAGATGGGGAGAGGCTCTTGATCAGGGAGTGCAGAGATAAGGCAAAGAGGAACAGTTTTGAACTGAAAAAGGGGAGATGGAGATGAGACCTTAGCGAGAAATGTTTAGCTGTGAGGGTGAGGAGGCCCTGGGGCAGGTTGCCCAGAGCAGGGGTGGCTGCCCCATCCCTGGAGGGGTTCGAGGCCAGGTTGGACGGGCTTTAAGGTCCCTTCCCACTCAAACCACTCTAAAATCTGCTGCTGTTTTCAACCTGCCTTTGCCAGGGCTCCAAACACAAGCAGCAGCTTCTAACACTGCCAGTTTCCATCACCTGCTCAGCAGAAGCTGGTGGGATGACAGTTTAGATAAGAGAAGGTGAATTCATCCACTTGATATATGTGACAAGCAGGTAAACTCCACATTGCTCAGATTAGAAAGCGTTAAATTTCCACCTCCCGTTCCTTACGTCTGACAATATCACCAGAAAAGTCAAGAAACGTGAGTTTCCGCCGAAGACTCAACTCTGATCCAACCAAATTCACCTCCTCCAGGATCAAGCATTATTTACAACTGTCCTCCTCGGAGAGGAACTGCAGCATCAAGACCTACAGCAATGTGGATACAGAGTCCACAGAGGATTTATCCATGAAATCACACTCTGGTTGACACAAAGAAATCAAATCTGGAGGAATGAGCCCAGAATCCCTGCTCTGAAAATAAAGTTACCTAAAAGCAGCTGCCAGATGTGACGCAAGAGGTGATACTTCTATGCGCTTTAAATCTCTTTTGTCTCCGGAGGAATCTAACGGCGGCTGAAAGCTCCTCCACATCCTCGTGTGATCAGCGTACGAGCAGAACAGACACTTTGATCTCAGGAGTCAAGTGGAAATAAGGAATTCTGGGTGGAAACGTCATCGCTGCCTTAACAAAGGTTCTGCTGCCGCGACTATGCAGCGACGTCTGAGCTGGCTGAGACAGCGACACCTCCTCAACCTTCTCCGCGGGAGCTGGGGACCCTCTGAAGGAATCCAAGGGCTGCTGGACGTACCCAGGGAAGGATTCATTCAACACCTCTAATCACAGAATCATTGAACCATAGAATCATAGAACCACCAGGTTGGAAGAGACCCATTGGATCATCAAGTCCAACCATTCCTATCAAACACTAAATCACGTCCCTCAGGACCTTGTCTACCCGTCCCTTAAACCATAGAATCATAGAACAACCAGGTTGGAAGAGACCCATCGGATCATCGAGTCCAACCATTCCTATCAAACACTAAACCATGTCCCTCAGCACCTCATCCACCCGTCCCTTAAACACCTCCAGGGAAGGTGGCTCAACCACCTCCCTGGGCAGCCTATTCCAATGCCCAATGACCCTCTGTGTGAAAAACTTCCTCCTAATTTCCAGCCTAAATGTCCCCTGGTGGAGCTTGAGGCCATTCCCTCTCGTCCTGTCCCCTGTCCCTTGGGAGAAGAGCCCAGCTCCCTCCTCTCTACAACCTCCCTTCAGGTAGTTGGAGAGAGTAATGAGGTCTCCTCTCAGCCTCCTCTTCTC
Organism: Coccyzus lansbergi; assembly: GCA_033558105.1. NCBI lineage: Eukaryota > Metazoa > Chordata > Aves > Cuculiformes > Coccyzidae > Coccyzus > Coccyzus lansbergi. The sequence continues at coordinate 108,661 of JAUMJK010001031.1, forward strand.
CAGGCTAAACAACCCCAGGAAGGTGAATCAGCCACCGTAAAGCACTAAGTCCCAAGCTCTCCTCCGCTTGTTAAATCCCTCCTGGCAAGTTCTAGAAGTTTTCCATCAACTTTCCGGATGGCAGGAAAGCTCCCAGGAAAAATCGGGAGTTCTCCGATTCACCCTGAATCAGCAGAGCCAGCGCCAGCTTCAGAGGCTCGATGCCAGCCTCTCGCTGCCTCCGTGTTGGTCTGCTCAACCGTTCCAACCAGGCAGCCCAAGGGGGAAAACGAGCAGAAGGCAAACAAATTCCCTAAGAATGGGATTTCTTCCTCTTGCGTCGCCCACATGTTCGGAGTGGACGGGACGCGGATCCGTTGGGATTCCACACAAGACTCCAAGAAGGCACCGATGGAAAAAAACCCGGCAAAACGAGAAGTTCCTTCTCGATCGAAAAACTCGTGTCCCCCACACCGGCTCCTTAAGAGTTGGGTGGTTGAGGCTTATAACTAGGACATAAACTACATTCCAGGCTAAGCTCCAGTTTCCAAGCCAGAATCCGGCGCCGCTCCCATTCTGCAGGATTTCATTCCTGCAGAAGCTTGGGGGACGATTAACGAAGCCGCCAGGGATTTCCCAGCAGGGATTTGAGCCACTTGGGAAGGCGAACAGCATTCGTTTGACCCAAGTCACAACTGCCAAACCCAAACCCCCCCTAATTTCTAACTTCGGGAAAAGTTGGTGAGCGCAGAGCTGGGCTCCAGTCCTCCCAGTTTGGATCTTGCACAAGCTCTGGGACCACACCAGAGGCTGTATTGTGCACCGGTTTATTTCAATAATCATAAAATCATAGAATAACCAGGTTGGAAGAATCACAGAATCGTTGAATGAGCAGGTTGGAAGAGACCCAATGGACCCTCCAGTCCAACCATAAGAAGCTCCAGGCTCCCATCTCCCCAAAAAGGTGCAAAATAAGAAGCCAATTTCAACTTTAAAGCTCCCAACGTGAAAAAAAAAAAAAAAAAAAAAAAAAAAAGGGAAAGAAATCAATGCAAACCTTCCCTTCCTTTCGCAATCCCTTTTGTAAACGAGCTCAGCGACTAACAAAAGCAATGGAGAAGAAAGAAGAAGAGAGCAGCAGCTCACCCCATGGCTGCCTGGGCGATCCCCTCCTTCTCTCTCCGGCTGCTTGGGGTCCTCTCCGCCTTTTTTGATTGATTTCTTTCTCCCTTCCTCTTGCTCTCAGTCCCTTTTTTCCGGATCCGGATGCTCTTGAAATTTCCTGCGGAATCTCACGTGCAGCCCTGGCTGCCGCGTGGGGCTCGGACCCCGCGGGGAACCTCCTCCTCCTCCTCCTCCTCCCCAAGCCCTGCGGCTCCAGCCCCTCTGGTTCGGCCCTAACCGCCTCCTCCTCCTCCTCCTCCTCCTCCTCCCCCTGCTCGCTGCCCCATCCCGGTCACACTGCCCGGAGCCTCCTGCTCACACTGACTTTATCCCCGGGGCTGGGCCGGCTCGGCGGCGCCACCTGCCGGGGAGAGCGGGGAAAGCGGGATGGGCCGGGGAGAGGGGGGAGAGCTGGGAGGAACCAGGGAGAGTGAGAAGAACTGGGAGAGTTGGGATGAATCAGGGAGAGGGGGAAGAACTGGGAGAGCTGGGAGGAACCAGGGAGAGGGGGAAGAACTGGGAGAGCTGGGAGGAACCAGGGAGAGTGAGAAGAACTGGGAGAGCTGGGATGAATCAGGGAGAGGGGGAAGAACTGGGAGAGCTGGGATGAATCAGGGAGAGTGAGAAGAACTGGGAGAGCTGGGATGAATCAGGGAGAGGGGGAAGAACTGGGAGAGCTGGGATGAATCAGGGAGAGGGGGAAGAACTGGGAGAGCTGGGAGGAACCAGGGAGAGTGAGAAGAACTGGGAGAGCTGGGATGAATCAGGGAGAGGGGGAAGAACTTGGAGAGCTGGGAGGAACCAGGGAGAGGGGGAAGAACTGGGAGAGCTGGGAGGAACCAGGGAGAGGGGGAAGAACTGGGAGAGCTGGGATGAATCAGGGAGAGGGGGAAGAACTGGGAGAGCTGGGAGGAACCAGGGAGAGGGGGAAGAACTGGGAGAGCTGGGAAGAACCAGGGAGAGGGGGAAGAACTGGGAGAGCTGGGAGGAATCAGGGAGAGGGGGAAGAACTGGGAGAGCTGGGAGGAATCAGGGAGAGGGGGAAGAACTGGGAGAGCTGGGAGGAACCAGGGAGAGGGGGAAGAACTGGGAGAGCCTGGGAGAGCTGGGAGGAACCAGAGACAATGGGAAGAACTGGGAGAGCCTGGGAGAGCTGGGAGGAACCAGGGAGAGGGGGAAGAGCCTGGGAGAGCTGGGATGAATCAGGGAGAGTGAGAAGAACTGGGAGAGCTGGGAGGAACCAGGGGGAGAGAGAAGAACTGGGAGAGCCTGGAAGAGTTGGGATGGATCAGGGGGAGTGGGAAGAGCTGGGAGGAATCAAGAAGAGGGGGAAGAACTGGGAGAGCCTGGGAGAACTGGGAGGAACCAGGGAGAGGGGAAAAGCCAGAGAGAGTGGGACGAACTGGGAGAGCCTGGAAGAGCTGGGAGGAATCAGGAGGAGTGGGACAAGCCAGAGAGAGCTGGAAGAACTGGGAGAGCTTGGGAGGAACCAGGGAGAGGGGGAAAGCCAGAGAGAGCTGGAAGAACTGGGAGAGCTGGGATGGATCAGGGAGAGTTGGAAGAACTGGGAGAGCCTGGAAGAGCTGGGATGGATCAGGGAGAGCTGGAAGAACTGGGAGAGCCTGGGAGAACTGGGAGGAACCAGGGAGAGGGGGGACAAGCCAGACAGAGTGGGGAGAGCTGGAGACCTAGGATGAATCAGAAAGAGGGGGAAGAACTGGGAGAACTGGGATGAATCAGGAAGAGGGGGAAGAACTGGGACAGCTGGGAGGAACCAGGGAGAGGGGGACTAGCCAGAGAGAGTGGGAAGAACTGGGAGATCTGGGATGAATCAGAAAGAGGGGGAAGAACTGGGAGAGCCTGGGAGAGCTGGGAGGAATCAGGGAGAGAAGAAAAAGCCAGAGAGAGCTGACAGAACTGGGAGAGCCTGGGAGAGCTGGGAGGAACCAGGGAGGTGGGGAAAGCCAGAGAGAGTGGGGAGAGCTGGGAGGAATCAGGAAGAGTGGGAAAAGCCAGAGAGAGTGGGAAGAGCTGTGAAGACCCAGGAAGAATGTGATGAGCTGGGAAGACTCAGGAAAAGTGGGAAGATGGCAACCTGGGCCAGGGCCTCCCCACTCTCACAGCAAAACGTTTGGCCCCAAGATCTCATCTCAATCTCTACTTCCAGCTAAAGTCCATTCCCCTCTCATCCTGCCCCTGCACTCCCTCACAGAGTCCCTCCCCAGCTTTCCCAGAGGCAAAGATTTAAGCACAGACAGCAGCAATAACGCTGCTTCTCACACCTCGCTTCCAGAGCTTCACCCCCACCCCTTTTTGCAATGTATTTAAGAAGAACTGGTTAGAATTAGAATCACCAGGTTGGAAAAGACCCATCAGATCGAGTCCAACCATTCCTATCAAATACTAAACCATGTCCCTCAGCATCTCGCTCATCCCCTGTGTCCCCACTGTGTTTGGGGTTGTCAGTGGATGTTATTACATGTGGACGTACTCTGAGTGCTCTAAGTGCTTGAAACAAATCATAGAATAACCAGGTTGGAAGAGACCCACCGGATCATCGAGCCCAACCATTCCCATCAAACACTACCCCATGCAGTGCTGGCAGCAGTCAGGAGTTGGGGCTGCGGTCAGAAGCGATGAGGAAGCTTCGTGTTCTCAGCCTACTCAGACAAGTTGCTGCAGGGTGCAAGTCGCAGGGGTTCAGCCCAAACACGCAGCCCAAGGGCGGCCTCGGCGCTGCCTCCAAGTCCCAGCACTCCTCCTGCCCCAAATCCTCTGTCCTTCTATGCACGACGTGGCACTCAATGACAAAGGGACTGAAACTGCGCCGCAGACACCACCACAAGTAGGGCACAGCATCTTTCCTAGCAACCTGTTAGCTCTAACTCATGTACTTCTCTTAGAAGCTAATTATTTCACATACTTAAATTAGGGCAATTGCATCAGCAGGAATTGAACTGAAACCAAACGCCGATTGCCCTGTGAGGATTTTCTGCAATGGAGTTTTGTATCCCACCTGCATTTCCTGCCACTAAGGGAAGAAATCAAGTGCTCTTAAAAATAGAAATGGACGTTTCGATCCCTTCCTGTGCATTAGTTAAGCGGCACCATCCAGCCTGCATCGATAATGTCCATAAAACCCTTTGGAGAGAGGGAGGAGGGAGGCGAAGGAGCAATCCCTGAATGGGCTTCTTGCAAGTTGTAAAAATACATGTGTGGAAAGTGTTTAGAAAGTTAAATTAAGGGAAAGGAGAAGGGGGGAAAAAAACATACGTAAAATATAGGAAAAGACTCAGAAACTTCTAACCAAGCCCCAGATCTGACACCAATAGCAGCTGTGGTCAGTGGCGAGTAACGTAACCTCGTGTGTGAAATGAGGATAGCAGCAACCTCCTGGGGCGCTGGGAGACTTAATTAGTTGCTATTCGTAGATTAAACAGAGAGTCTGAAGGTGAAAGCACTAACTGCTGAGTATTAATAGCTTCTGAAGGATTAATTTCTGTAATTGGGCAACACCAGCATGACAAAAAAGTGGATCAGTGTCAATTTTTGAAAGAAAATTTATTCTTACGGTTCTGTCCTGTCCTGAAGGATCCCAAACATGGAATTTTGCTTTTGAAAAGTCACAACTGGTAACACAACAATGCAACAGACAGAGCAGCTTGTCATCTTCAAACCAGAGCTTCTGACTCCTACTCAAACACACATTCCTCAACAAGAAACATCATGTCAGCTTCGCTGAGCAGCTCTGGGAGCCTCAAGCTCCCGGAACACTCTGTGTAACTCACACTGCTGAGCATCCCTTCTGGGCTCCTTACGAGCAGCTCACTCGCATTCATTGGCAGAGGACACGCTCATTTCTGTGACTGAATCCTTCTTCTCATCGCTCAAACCCTCCGCGGCCGGTGCTGCACTTTCCGGGCCAGCTGCATCAGTGGGTTTTGAACTGGCCACTCTGCTCTTCCTCGGCAGAGGCAAGTGACCTTTGCGGAAGTTCCAAATCAACAGGAACAAGAAAAGAAGACCCAAACCAACTACTAGGACTCTTAAACCCATCTTCTCTGCTTGGCTCGCCACAGATTCCCGTGTCATGATCTCATTTGGTAACAAAGGTGGTGCTAAAGACAGAAACTCCTCAGTTCCTTTCTTGCAGTCCTTGGCTGTGGCAATATTATTTGCTTCTGCTGTCTTTTCTTGGGCATAAAGGGCATAGCGGGCCACAGGCAAATGGAATTCCTTCCCTCTGGATTTCTCTACTGAGAGGCAATCATAGAATCCAGCCGCATCCAGCGTCACGTTTAATATTGCTATTCCTCCAGGGTAGAGGAGGTAGTTGGGGTCCCCAGCCTGGAGTTTGCTCCCATTAAACTTCCACACCACACTCGCCAGATTGGAGAGGGGGACACAGCTGAGGTACACACTGTTTCCAAGGGTAAAGACACACTTTCTCACACTGTTTTCTGAAATGACGAAGATAACTCTTTTAAGTAAGAACCCCAGGGATTTAGTTTAACTTACTAAACCAAATATGTATTCAAATAGATATGAAATTTCATTCACCGAGCTTGACAACAGGAAATGAGAAGGGAAGGGGTAAAGACAAGGAAATCCCATTACTGACAGGTCTGACCATCTGCCAGGGATATCTTGCTGGCCTTATTCCTCTGCCGTGGGACAGAGTGAATACAGGACTGGAAGTTTAAGACATCCAAATTTTAGTCAGATTTTGCTTTGCATAAATTCGCCTTTGTATGCCTCGACTTCTGTATTCGTTAAAGATAACCTCTCCTCAAAAATGCTTTGACTTGCCTGCACCTGTAGCTCTACATTAAAAGTAATCTATTTTCCAAGCCTACTAACAAAAAAGAAAACCAATTTGAAATGGCTGATCACAAACAGCCTTCTTTTCAAGCAGGCTGCTGAATCACGTGCCGTTTATCCGCAGAACAGCACCTGGAAGCAGCGACAGATTTAACAGGACAGCTGATGTGTGTGATTTCCACAAGGTGGGAGGGGAGGGACACCAGTAACTCCAAACAGATCCCATTTACTCTCCTCTTGAGAGTCAGAGTTTCACTCTAAGCTGAAGTCCTGACATTTAAGGGGGTTAAGAGCATTGAGCAGCACCAGCTCAGTGTGGGGTTTTTTGGTCTAAGCTTAAAAGTGACAACCAGTGTCATTTTAATTCTGTGGCTTTCTATAATGCAAGAGTTTCAGTAAGTGCAGAGCATTTTGATTGCAGGAAGTTAAAATAGTCTTTCTTAAAACAAACATTCCCATACCAACGCTGAGGCAGCTGGAAGCATCCCCGTATTTCACGCTTTGAATTAAATTCCTGAAAAACAAAAAACAACACAACCCGAAGACCAAACAGATGAAAACACAGACAGAGGTGCTCCATGCTTGTGTCATTCCATTTCCAGGAACTAGCCCAGGTTTGTGTTCGAGCCATTAAGAGGGCACTGACAAAGCCAGCTCCCGTCGTGAGCCAGCAGTGGCCCAGGTGGCCAAGAAGGCCAATGGCATCTTAGCTTGGACCAGACACAGTTTGGCCAGCAGGGCCAGGGAGGTCCTTCTCCCTCTGGACTCGGCCCTGGGGAGACCACTCCTTGAATCCTGTGTTCAGTTCTGGGCCCCTCAGCATCAGAAGGATGTTGAGGCTCTGGAGAGTGTCCAGAGAAGAGCAACGAAGCTGGGGAAGGGGCTGGAGAAGAAGAGGAGTAGCTGAGAGAGCTGGGGGTGTTTAGCCTGGGGAAGAGGAGGCTGAGGGGAGACCTCTGCTCTCTCCAACTCCCTGAGAGGAGGTTGTGGAGAGGAGGGAGCTGGGCTCTTCTCCCAAGGGACAGGACGAGAGGGAATGGCCTCAAGCTCCACCAGGGGAGGGTCAGGATGGACATCAGGGAAAAATATTTCATGGAAAGGGTCATTGGTCACTGGAACTGCCCAGGGAGGGGGTTGAGTCACCTTCTCTGGAGGGGTTTAAGGGACGGGTGGACAAGGCACTGAGGGACATGGGTTAGTGATTGATAGGAATGGTTGGACTCGATGATCCGATGGGTTTCTTCCAACCTGGTTGTTCTATGATTCTATGATTCAGACATGCAGATGAAACAAGAGCTTTGGACTTACAGAGGGGTAGGGCCTGCTTGCTGTGCCAGCAGGACGCACTCGTTGGCAGCCTGAGACCACGCACAGTACGGATCCCGAGCCAAGACACAATCCACACAGTGCTTGTACCGCCCACACTCCGAAACTGGAAGCTGCACCACTTGAGACTGGGACCCTGCGTAGAGCATCCCCTAGAAACGCAGGAGGGAATTCCTTCACAACAGCGAGTGAGATTGTAAACTGATATTTTTGAATAGGGATTTGAAGGATTTCCTAGTTAAAAATATCAGCAAACTCACAATCCGGCAATAATAGATGGTTATGATTGAGAGAAAAACCTAGCCTGCTATAGCATGGGAAACGAAGAGTTCCCTCTGGGATTTCTTAATGAATATAAAAGCTTGTTTCAGTTCTACTTTGACGCAGGCAAATTCTTCTACAGAATAAAAGATGTTTTGTGTTTCTGTTATTAAAGAATAAATGATATGAGTAGAATTATGAGACATTTAGAGGCTATTTAAAAGCCAGGAGAACCGAGCAGAGCAGGCCCTGAGGCAACCTATTAGAGCAGTCACTTCCCATATGCAGGGACACAAGTTTTACCTTTTCAGCCGACAGCCGGAGAGCTCGTACAGGCTCAGGAGACGGGAACAGCTGGAGCTCCTCCACAATGAACATTTCCCCATCGCAACTGAGAGCTTTATGCAAATATCCGTCATCTACATAAAATGAAATGGATTTCTAAAGATAAACTCGTTTAAACACAGCCTAACATTTTTGCCTGATAATTCATGTTGAAATTAGATGGAGAGTTAGAAGGCATTCCTGAGCACAGGGAATTTTTTTTAGCTCTTCAAAGCAATTCTTATTTTTGCTTTCAATATGAGAGAAGTAATGATTTTTTTTTTTCCAGACCTCAAACAATCAAACAATCCCCGGATTTTATTATGTCAAATATCCTTTGATATGGAAAGTTTCTAAAGAGCCTTTGAATGTCCAACAAGCCAAACACATTTAATCTAACTGGGATGAAAACATTAAACTAGCAAGACAGCTTCTGAAAGCAAAACTTCAAACAGCTGATGAATTATTTCACTTTACTAAAGCCTCAGGAAAAAAAAACACTGGAACAAAATGCATAAAAACATAGAGTATCTTTTCCTAAAATAAAAGCACTTACCTGTTCCTAGAAACATGACGTCGTATGTGTGTTTATCCAGGCCAGTGACCCTCTCTATGACAATCCTGGTGTAGGTGGAACCTCTCTTGAGCAGCACAGCTCTGTCCCCAATTGGATTTACGGAGTTATGCATTAGAGGGTGATCTCTAACAAACTGCAGAACTTTGTCAGGCAGGTCAGAAGAAGTGTTATAGCCAAGACCCCTAGCAAAGTTGTCAATGCACTACGAACGAAACAGAGGGAACGTGACTACAATTGCTTTTACACCTCACCAAGGCATATAAAAAAAAGTTGTATTTCCTTCTAAACACTCAGTTATTTCTACTTATCTTTAAAAATCAGTATTCTCCTCACGCTTTCTGAACAAATTATTATAATCCCACATCTCTGTGGAGCACAGCTCCAGCGAGGTGGCTTTTCCAGAAGCCCTCGTATCATAGAATCATAGGACAACCAGGTTGGAAGAGACCCACCGGCTCATCAAGTCCAACCATTCTTATCAAATACTAAACCATGTCCCTCAGCACCTCGTCCACCTGTGCTGGCATGAGAAAGCAGATATCTCTCTGCCAGTTAGAAACGCTGCCTTTATATTGGTAAAACACAAGCTAAAGATTTGCCACCAAAGAGAATCTAGAGGCTGTTCTTTAATTAGAAAAAGGAAATTCATATTCACAGCGCCGGGACGTGGAACTGGCACATCTCCCCTGTACAGCATCCACTTCACAGGGGAATGTTCGACAGCCACGGCTTCCTTGTAGTTTCCTTTGGAGAAGACTTCCTCGATATTTTTCATGCTGTATGCGCAAACAGCCGAGATGTCTAATCTTCCCCTGAGAAGGGAAAAAAAAAATATCAACACAAAACAAAAGCAAGTTTTGTTATTTTATATAGAAAGAAATGCTGTAAAATAATCCCATCTCCACAGCGTGCGCTGCTGTGTCTCTTCCCGGATTAGTGCAAAGATACCCGGCACTAAAACCACTTCCCTGTTGCAGTTGTGAGTCACTGAGAATAAAATAAAATATTCATAAAAGATGGTATTAAATCTTTTTGTTAAAAATCAAGTAACCGCTCTGAAATCAATTGAAACAACTTAGAGAAGGAGGATCTTTTGACAACCTTTCTTGTCAACAGACAGAGCAGCTCAGCTACTGCAGTAATCAATGAGCGATGGAATTCTCCTCCCTTTAGCTCCACAGTGCTGACACAGACCGTTAATTCTTCTCCTAATCCCTTCAGCTCTTCTTACTGAAAAGCACAATACTTTCCCTCTTTGCCTCTAATTACAACGCTTTTCATAATGATGCCTGGGAATCCAGGTAGAGCCTTAGGAGTGCCCGGATCAGGCACCGATGCGATTTCAGCTCTATCAGTGCATGCCAAGCCAGCCTCTGCCACACCCAAAGGGCTCTGTTTACCTACTCTCATTGGGGTTGTTCGACGTGTAAAATTTTGATACCCTTTGTCTTGTTTTTCTTGGTTAGTCAGAGCATTAAGAAAAAGCCAGTTAACCCTAAAACTCGACAGGTTTTAGGGGTTTGGAGTTGTGCTTTCTTTCTCACAGAACGTGACATCAGATGAGCAGGCCGTGACAGATGCTCCTTTTGGAACAGGAGAGTAATTCCACACCTTGACGTGTCAGCTGTTTCCTTCAGCGCAATAAAGACCAGAAGAACCCAGGGCTTTGTGTATGTAATTATGCAATTTTATATCTAGTTAGTTTTAATTGCCCTGCCAGCTGACTAACTCTCAAAAACTGGCTTAGGAGAAGCTTTTGGTTGGTCTTGAATTGAAAGTTTTGGCCCAGGAACCAAACCCATTTTGTTCCAGCTGATAATGTTTGCTCAGCTGGATCAAGCTGTAAGAAAAACAAATGTAGTTCATTAAAACTACATTAAATGTAGTTAATAGTGAAGTGAGACCCTCTGCTCAGTTCATGACACACCCGAGCAGCAAAAATATCCCTCTCTCTCACCATTGTTGGTAAAATATTCCATAAAATATGCTCTCCTGCCACTCTCTTCTCCTGAGGAAAAAGATGTCCTGGACAATATTGAAATGGAAGTTTAATTCCGGAACGGAGCAGGCAAGGCGGGATTTTAAAAACGACGTCCATCTTTTCTGCAATATGCGCTTTCCACCGAGGTCGCCCTAAATGAAAGGAATAATCATAGAACCATAGAACAACCAGGTTGGAAGGGACCCATCGGATCTTCTAGTCCAACCATTCCTATCTAACACTAAACCAAGTCCCTCAAGACCTCATCCACCTGTGCCTTAAACACCTCCAGGGAAGGGGAATCAACCACCTCCCTGGGCAGCCTATTCCAATGCCCAAAGACCCTGTGTGTGAAAAACTTCCTCCTAATCTTTAGCCTAAATCTCCCCTGGTGGAGCTTGAGGCCATTCCCTCTTGTCCTGTCCCCTGTCCCTTGGGAGAAGAGCCCAGCTCCCTCCTCTCTACAACCTCCTCTCAGGGAGTTGTAGAGAGTAATGAGGTCTCCTCTCAGCCTCCTCTTCTCCAGGATAAACCTCCCCAGCTCTTTCAACCGCTCCTCATAGGTTCTGTTCTCCAGCCCCTTCACCAGCCTCGTTGCTCTTCTCTGGACTTGCTCCAGAGCCTCAACATCCTTCTTGTGCTGAGGGGCCCAGAACTGGACACAGTATTCAAGGAGTGGCCTCATCAGAGCTGAGTCCAGAGGGAGAATCACCTCCCTGGACCTGCTGGTCACACCATTTCTGATACAAGCCAGGATAATAATATCAACACTGTAGAGCACATGAAGAAAGATGTGATTTTCACCTGGTAGCACTGATGTGGGGAAAAAGGTGGTTGGTCTTTCAATACAAATCTCAGTCAAAGACACAAAAAGCTGGTTTAGGTACCAAATGCAGCCTAGAGAACCAAACGCTGGTTCTGTTCTAGCAGGGAAAGAGGAAGCTAGCTCAGAAATTAAACGTGTAGGAATGAATTGTGCCTAATTGGCCAGTGTAGATACCATTGTTCATCACACAACTACGAAATATGGTTGGACTCGATGATCTGATGGGTCTCTTCCAACCTAGTGATTCTATGATTCTATGAAACTTCAGCTGAAACACACAAGATGTTTATGCTACAAATACTCACTCTGCAGACACGGGCGATTCTGGACACCAGAAGCTTGTCATAGAATTCAAATTCAACAGCTGTTTCCGTGAAGAACGCATAAATTTTATCATCGTCTCCATTTGGATTAGAATCACTCGCACGAACCAATTCCATGGCGACAAAACTTGGTTCTGAAACACATTAATACCCAAACCCCTAAGTTTATTCCAAGAAAAATATCAATGCCAGATATTAGTTTAAAATTAAGTCTAATTGAACTTTTTTGTGGACTAGTGGACCGAGAAGCATTTATGAATCTATCAAACATTAAGAGAAGGAACCTTCATGATGGGAAAGGGGCTGCGGCTCATCTATCATTGTACTCTGTACTCACAAATTCCTTTAAAATTCTGTCCTTCATTCAAAAGCTCCTATTCAAAAATCAATCTGTAGCATACAACTCCCTTCTGGAGGGAATTCAGACACTAAATTAAAGTTCAAGAAACTGAAACATATACATATATATATATATTTATATATATATATATAAAAACTTCTTACCATTTAGCCATGATGTTTTAAACTCTGTTCTGACAGGATTTTTCATATTGCGAAGTATTATAGGTTCTGTTCCCAAAAAATTATTTGAAGTAGCAGAATAAAATTCCCCGTCTGTAAAGAATTGGAAAAAAAGCCAGAAAAGTATAATGTACTTTTTTTTTTAAAATGCAAAGACATAATGTAAGGAACAAACTGAGGTTGACATGTAAAACCAGATTAGGGTAAATGTATCCGGAACCTTAGTTTAGAGGAGGAAAACCCTTTCATATTGCGTGTCAGACCAAACTTACCTACAAAAATAGATGCGTAATTCAGAGTTGGTTCAAAGGGACACTGCCCTCTGCTCTCTTCAGCTCTTCCTTGCAAGTTCATGTTCCTCCCATGGATAACCTATGGCAAAGGAACATTTAAATAGGATAAAAACCAACCCCCAAAAATTGATAAGTACTGTTCTGGCTTTTCTTTTCTAAGAGAATTAGGGAAGTTTCTCGTTTTCAATAGGAATATTTTTAGAAATATGGTCAGTAGAGCTTGTTTTCCAATACTATTACCATATGATCACAAGTCGGGTGATACGCGTTGGTTCCACAAACATACAGGTAAGAGTCATTTATCTTATGGAGGGAGAGGATGTAGTTCTGGCATCTTAGCTAAAACAGAACATAAAACCAACATTTACACAGCGCAGTGGTTTGCATCCGGAGATATCTTAGTGTTTTAGTAGCAAGCAAAGGTCTTGAGGGACTTGGTTTAGTGTTTGATAGGAATGGTTGGACTAGATGATCCGATGGGTCCCTTTCAACCTGGTTGTTCTATGATTCTATGATTCTAAGTAAACAAGCGCAACAGATTTAAATGAATCCACTTTGACTCTGTTCATTACAAAGCAGCTCAATGCTGTCACCATATTTCCTTTTAGGTAATAACTCGGTGAGAAGCAGAATTTCCTACCTTGTCCTTTCCTCTACGAATACATTCCTGTTGTCTTTCCTTTGTAGCAAACCAGGATTCCTAAAAGCCAGAAACACTTGTAAGGCTGCAATTCTTTCATCGCAAAATTTTGTGTTAAAAAAAAAAAATCCCTAAATGATCTGAACTTTGGATTTACCGGATAAATAAGCATTTTTCTATGCATCTCCGTAGCATACGAGGCATAAGAAATAACCTGGTGAGGTATTGCTTTGCTTAAAAGATTCTGTGATAAAGTTTCAAGCCTTGAAAGTTCTACATATATTACATATTTGACAGGAATGGTTGGACTCGATGATCCCGTGGGTCTCTTCCAACCTGGTGATTCTATGATTCTATATTTAAAATCATTAGGTTCAAATTAAGAAAACCCCAGGCGAAGTATTTTTTTAAAGAAAGCTTGCAGAAAACAAAAAAAAACTCGAAAAAGTCTTTAATTTACCTTGGCTATTTCTCTAGAAATATTATTCAAGTCAAGAGCAAACACTGCGTCCCTGCCTCCAACAAACAAGGTGTCGGTTTCTTCATTCACAAGGAGAGTGGAAATATTGGCTAATCCTTCTTTCATAAAAGCGGTTATTTGTCCAGCTGTAAAACACAGAAGATAAATATTTTTAAAATGACTTATCGCAGTGCTATGCAATGAATTTCCCAGATTGGAAAACAAAAAAATTGTAACAGAGCAAAGATAAAAGCTTATGCACATTTCTAAATAATATGAAGGCAGTTACCTAACTTTGTGGATATTCTTTCCTCAGTTTCTGACAGGAATTAACCCACCAATATTATAACCTACTGCCCAGACCCCTCAGCTACAGCAAGGACTGTTCAGACATTCCTCACCGCACGTGGATGAGCACATCTGCAACACTCAAGGTGAAACCGTGCACCACATTCTTCCGATGCCCTAATCAAAAATAAACTCCCACCCAGCCCTGCGCTGCTTCTTTCTGCTTGGGAAATTCCTATTTTTCACTTACCGTGGTATTTCACTGTTTTTCTGGGAATGCAGTCGGCAACGGATGTTTCTGCCTCGTCTGCTAATAGCAAAACAAGGTAAAGGACAAGAATAATTCTACCCATTTTTTTGAGATTCCACTAGAATTAAGTTCTTTCCAGTTGTTGTTCCTTCTCATTAAATAACTACAGGTAGAAATTTTTTCACGGTTCTTGAAAACTTCCTGCAAAACCTTCCAGAGTATCCGTAGTCTTCGAATATTTTCTGAAACTTGTCCAAACCTTTTGAGTTTTCCTTTCAGATACCTTCTTCCAGATGGCCTAAAATTAAAAGCAGTTTAAGTTCACTGTAATAGAATCAGAGAATCATAGAATCACCAGGTTGGAAGAGACCCACTGGTTCATTGAGTCCAACCATTCCTATAAAACATAATTGGTTACGTTTATTTTTATAACAGATGGACAACCAAACCATGTTAAGAGATTTTGTAGCTATTACCTGCATTGGTATTAATCAGAATTAGAGACACATCTAATGGCAATTCCAATCTGTTACAGGTAATTCTCATTTTTGGAGAATCGAACCCTGATGGGGCTCCATTGGACCACTGCTCTGGTAACCTAGGCCAGGGCTGCCCCATCCTCATTATGAAGAAATTCTTCCTAAAATCTCACCTTCATCTCCCCTCTTTCAGCTCAAAACTGTTCCCCGTCATCCTATCCCTCCCCTCCCTGATCAAGAGCCCCTCCTCAGTTTCCCTGGAGCCCCTTTCCCTACTGGAAGGTGCTTTAAGGTCTCCTTGGAGCCTTCTCCAGGCTGAACAACCCCCTCTCTCCCAGCCTGTCTTCATAGAGGTGCTTCTCCCCAATTTATATATATATATATATATATATATATATATATACACCCCTATCAAATCAGCCGTATGTTATGAAAAAGATAATTCCTATTCTATTAAGATAATTAGGATCAGGTGCTCTTACGCATGGAATTTTGGCAGCCCATTAACTGAAGACGCCCTGGAGCACAATTAAAGGCAGGTACTCATCACCTGCAGTTGCAGAAACCACAAAGCCAGATCCCAAATCTGCTTTCATTTCACAGAGAATGGAATCTCTGCTCTTTCTGCACTTTCATCTATAACCAAATGCCAACAGCTAAGGAAACAGTTGGCATTAGTGCAAACCAAGTGAAATATTGCTTGGGCGAAGAACGCTTTTGATTAGTAAATTGGGTTGGAAACTTCAGAAAACAACTCTGTCGGTCCCTGGAAGCCAGAGTGGGAGCCTGCACGAGCAAATCCCACCCATGTGCCAAGATACTGCCTCATCATTGAAGAGGAGGCTGAGAGGAGACCTCATTGCTCGCTCCAGCTACCTGAAAGGAGGTTGTGGAGAGGAGGGAGTTGGACTCTTCTCCTAAGTGACAGGGGACAGGACAAGAGGGAATGGCCTCAAGCTCCACCAGGGGAGATTTAGGCTGGAGATTAGGAGGAAGTTTTTCACAGAAAGGGTCATTGGAACAGGCTGCCCAGGGAGGTGGTTGATTCCCCTTCCCTGGAGGTGTTTAAGGGACAGGTAGACGAAGTCCTGAGGGACATGGGTTAGCGTTTGATAGGAATGGTTGGACTTGATGATCAAGTGGGTCTCTTCCAACCTGGTGATTCTATGATCACACAGCACCATCTCCCAGACACAACCACGGTATTCAAGAGCAGATTTATTCCACAGCCTGGGTCTGTACTGCCCCATGACTTTTGCTTGCAGCACCTGAGACAGCCAGTTCTGGCAATAACAAGACACCAGGAGCCTGTGACTGCAGTGTCACATCTTTGTCTCAGCAAACCCCAGCTCCCACCTTGGATTCCTGTAGCACTTCTGGCTTTAGTGTTTCCCTGAGGGGCAATCCTGGTGTGCACAGGAGCCACAGAGCAGAGGTGGCTCTGGCCTAAGGGACAGGTGGTGTGTGACCAGTCCCAGCCTCAGGCTCCTCGAACCATTCCTCAGTCTGGCATCACTGTATCCCTGAATCATAGAACAACCAGGTTGGAAGAGACCCACTGGATCATTGAGTCCAACCATTCCTATCGATCTCTAACCCATGTCCCTCAGCATCTCGCCCACCCGTCCCTTAAACTCCTCCAGGGAAGGTGAATCAACCCCCTCCCTGGGCAGCCTCTGACACTGCCCAGTGATCCTTTCTGTGAAATATTTTGTCCTAATGTCCATCCTGACCCTCCCCTGGTGGAGCTTGAGGCCATTCCCTCTCGTCCTGTCCCTTGGGAGAAGAGCCCAGCTCCCTCCTCTCCACAACCTCCTCTCAGGGAGTTGGAGAGAGCAATGAGGTCTCCCCTCAGCCTCCTCTTCTCCAAGCTGAACCACCTCTGAACCTTGCCCTAGCCCAACTTCTCGCTCCCCAAACCCTCAGGGGATGCCTTTACCACCCTGCTCAGCCCGAGCAGCCACCACAGCGACGCCCAAGGCGAGACACGAACTCCGCTCCGCTTGGCCCACACACCCCAAAGATGGCGCCGCCCCCTCAGCCCTGTCCCCTGAGGCGCGGCCGTTCGCTCCTCTCCGCGCGGCCACCTGACACCGCCCCACGTGACCCACCGGCCGCACATGGCGGCGCCCGCAGGGCCACGCGAGGCCGAGGGAGCGGGAGAACCGCTGGGGCTGAGGCCGCAGGAACTGCCTCCCTTCCCCTCCCAGGGACCGGGGAGCATGGGGCTGGGGGCTGGCAGGAGAGAGGGGCCCTCTGGAGCGCAGACACTGGCCTCCCCAGGCCTGGGCTGCACGGAGATCAGTGGAGAAAGCAGAACAGTAGAATAGAATCATGGGATGGGTGGGAAGGGCTCTCAAAGCCCATCCAGTCCCACCCTCTGTCATGGGCAGGGACACCTCCCACTGGCTCAGGGGCTCCAAGCCTCATCCAACCTGCCCTTGGACCCCTCCAGGGATGGGGCAGCCACCCCTGCTCTGGGCAACCTGTTCCAGGGCCTCCTCACCCTCACAGCAAAACATTTCTCCCCAAGATTTCATCTAAACCTCTCCCCTTTCAGCTCAAACCCATTCCCTCTCATCCTACCCCCACATTCCCTGATCCAGAGCCCCTCCACAGCTTTCCTGGAGCCCCTTTCCCTACTGGAAGCTGCTCTAAGGTCTCCCCAGAGCCTTCTCCAGGATGAACAACCCCAACTCCCTCAGCCTGACCTCGTAGGCAACATCCTCTCCGCTTCTTATATATAAAAAGTTATACACCTATCAAATCAGCTGTATGTTATGAAAAAGAGAATTCCTATTCTGTTAAGACAATTAGAATCAGGTGCTCTTACACCTGGACTTTTGGGCAGTGCCTTAAATGAATATACTCTTAGATGAATATACTCACAAATGAATATACTCTTCAGCCAATGCTAGAGGATTGAGCCCAATTAAAGGCAGGTAGTCGACTCCTGTCCCAGTGCTCAGTCTCCTGCTTCTTCCCCGTGGCGGGATCAGAAATGCTGTATTTCTGTGCCCTCTTGCACCCCAACCAGCTCATCTGCATGTTCAGTTTGGTGAGTCAGGGAAATAAACTGTCTGTGTGTACGGATGAGAACAGGTCTGCATCCTTCCAGTGACTTAATTACCACAGCTGAACAGGAAAATAAAGTGGATTTTCTGCACTTGGTGTGCACAAGCGAGAGCCTGGCTGACCTCCCTCTGCAAACCTTCCTCCCGCTGGCACCAGGAAAGAACACGCAGTAAGCGAGAGGGCATCCCGATGAAGCCAGGAGTTAGGGATTCCCTTTCCATGTTTGTCTTGTGCTCTCTGCTCTCTCATTTTAGCTCGTTCTTCTCTTATTTCCCATCCAAGACCAGTTCCAGTGTCTGCAAAACCCATTCAGGCAGGACCTCTGTTGCCCCTACTAATTCAATCGTCGATGCTGAACCTCTGCCAAGGAGGCACCTGTTTTAAAAATCAGATTTTATTGCTTTGTTTGCTGCTTTAATGTTGCTTTATCACCTCGTGGCAGGATAACAGGGTATGACCTTCCCTTCAACACCAAGGAAATAATTCCCAAGGAAATCAGCACTTCTAATGACGTGAATTAGGCCACAAAAAGCTGAAGAGAACACACCGTGTGCCAGCGCTTTCTTAAACAGCAGTAACTTTATTGCCCACAGACAATGCAAACATTTTCCACCCTTGCTGCAATTCAGCAAGTTACCTACGTAACAAGGTTCACAAAAACTATTGATTTCAGACGTACCCTATGGTTCTTTTGAGCATGTTCTCGGTTCGGGTGTTTATTATTGCTCAAATCTACAGTCTGGTTGTGATTGGCCACTCAGTCACGAGATATGCAGGATTAAAGAGGACACAGGACTTTAAGGAATTCGCTCTCAATTAGAAAAGACACCATCCTGGAGGATAGAAAACAATCCAAAATAGCAATATTCGAGTTTCTGAGTCCAGACTTTCTTTGGGCACAACGCATCGAGATTCAATTCAAAGCAGAATGGAATATCGATAGGAAAAAAAAAAAAAATCCGTACACTGATTTGTGAGCACTAGCATCTCAGCACAGATGAAGTGTTCGCACTAGGGATGCTGGAGTGTAGAAATAATAAATAGGAGAAATATCATTGGTGTTACACCAAAGGAAAGCTCCAAAAGGCGAAAAAACCAAAGCACCTCCTTAGTCCAACACAATTCCTCCGACTGCAGCTCCCTCACTCTCTCAGGGCACCTCCCCCAAAACAGGGCTCTCCTTTCTCTCCAAAAGCAAACGTCCTTTCTCCTAGAACCAGGCCCTTGTAGACAGCACGTTTTTGAAGGAAAAGCAGGAAAAAGGTGCCCCAAAGGCTCCTCGAAGCTGTCAGTACAAAAGCAAGGGACAGAGACCTGGGGGGTGTCTTTCAGAAACAAACACTCTCGCTTTACCTCTCGACAGAATCCCCACTCGTTGCTCAAATCCTGTCTAAAAAAAAAGGAATCTGAATGGAAAGGAAGTAAACCAAGCACATATGTAAATAGAAAGTTGTGCTGTTTAAGCCGATACATGAAGAAGATCAGCAAGACGACTAATTCTTGGGATGTGTGAATAAAGGGGAAAACTCTTGCGCTCTGGCTGGGGTGCAGCAGCTCTGGCGTTCAGAACGCTCTCGTGCACGGACTGAACGCACCTGAAGCCCCGTGAAGAAGTAACTCAGAAGTGATTTAGTGGGAGTTCTCGGCAGAGACATTTAGCAGCACCGAAGCAGAGGGACTTCCCTTCCCTCGTGTACCATAAAATCCTGGTTTACACTAATCTAACAACCGCATCATCTCAGTTCCACTTTTTTTTCGTGCTAAAACGATGCATATCTCTTACAAATGGCCAAATTCACAAGCAAAACATTTAAAACCAGAAAAAGAAAACCTGTTTTGTTCTACATTTATTGCGGATATTAAAGGATTAACAATGCTAACAGGTTTACTTACACTAAAAAGAAATGTCAGTTACCCAATAACATAAGCATCTACTTGTCGCTAGCTTGGCCAATGTGCACGGAACAGAAACTAGCAAATTGCTCTACGAGTTTAAATGGCAAAAAACCAACCCAAAGACAGTAGACACACCACTGAAGTTAGTTAAAATGTTCACTGAAGCTTGCAGTCTTCATGGAAGAGAGCCTGGAACTAAAATAACAGAAAAGAAGCTAGTAAACTTTAAACAAGGCAACGCATCTGCATAACAAATGTTTCACATCGACAAGTATTTATAACTGGCAAATCAGAGCTGCCTGCAAAAGCAGGTCAAAAACTCAAAGGGAAATTTCCTTTTGCAAAAGGAACGTTAAGGTCATCTCTCGGTAAAAACAAGATAAAAGGGGCAAAGGGTAACCCAGGGGAGAGCAGCGCTGGAATCTCAGCGCCAGCACCGCTCTGCTGAGACCTCGTCCAAAATTAAAGTTTGGCACGAGAAGGACAGACCCTTCCGCAGAAATCCAGAGCAGCAGGTTGGGGTTTGCCCCAGGTTCACCTTCATTCTCAAGGCAGTGTTAGACTCGAAACTGATTTGCGCTCGGAAAGGACAGCACCTTTTTCCAGTGGGGATCCCAACGCTTATCGCAGAGCGGGTAAGCAGGCATTTTGCACCGAGCCCAACCACCTCGGGTTAAATCAGAGCAGCGCACAAGGCTGGTTGGGGGGTGAGAGTGGATTTTGATCTAGTGTGAAGCTCCACCTCGCCCAGTGCTTTCCTGCACAGCATTAACACATCAAGAGGCATTCAAAAATGCAAAGAGGGGAAGTGGAAGTTTTCAGGGACGTAAAAATTGTGAACAGAAACACCAGCAGCCTCAGCGCTGAAACGGAAAGAACAGCTCAAGCCTTCCGAGTGGGGCTGAGAAATAACTTGGAGGCCAACAGTCGCGGTTCCAGCGTCATTCTAAACCTGGGACTGGCAGATCGCCTTTCAAAAGGCTCGTTTTACACTGTAAGTACTAATTCGGGACAGGAAAAGAGAGAGAGGCAGTGAGGAACACACCCAAATAGGAACTTAACAGGTAAGCATCCGCTGCCAAATCCTCTGATGATCTTTAAAGTGCAAAACACTTAAGGATTTTAAACATCTCTGAGTAAAGCCTATGAGAAACGTTCTGGGCTAGCGAACATCCTGAATCAAGTCTGACAAGCGGATAAACTCCTTTGTGTTTAGAGCCTTCATGCTTCGATTTCTTGTAATGTAAAGGTGAAGACACAGGGAAAAACAGAACTACCAGCATATGTTTCTTAAACCTGCCATTGGGGGCTTATTTGGTGATTACGGGCTTCAAGGCAACTAAAAGTGAGCTACCAGAAAATTGCACTGTGACACAATTGCATTTCTCGTGGTTTCAAAGATCCATGCAATAAAGAGAAAAAAAAAAAAAAAAAACTTGCATTCACCAACTAAAAACTGGTTGTTGCAAGCAAGGATAAGTCTGTTGCTACGGAATGAAAGCGAAGACGCTCCCTTTTAACCAACAGGGCTTTCAATGGAGAGAGAATATGATTTCGTTCTTTAAACAGCAGGCACAGGCGAGCTGGTAACCAACAAACACATTTTCTTACTTATTTGTCAGTTAGGAAGCGGAGATGCTGCCTCAGGACAGCAAAGTGCTGTTCGTGGTGTCCCACACGCTCTGTGCTCTACAAGAACCTTGGTGAGGGATGAAAACATCGGCAAGACAGGCACTCACTGCCACAAAATATGCATCAGCTCACGCTCAACTCCTTTAAGAGAGCTTCGCTGAGGAAGGCATGGGTGCTCGAACATTCAAGTGAAGACTTCTAGCTAGTTTTAGAAAGGTAACGATGGAGAACAAGCACACTAAAAAGTGGGATATTCAATTCTGTCCCTCTCAGTAATCCAGGCACAGTTCCCTCATCGGTGTGCAAGTCGGGAAAAGATGAATGATCAGACCTTGAATGCTTTATTTGTGGTAACACTGCTAAATCTTTCGGGTCGTGCTTCACCAGAGAGGTTAACGCTTTTTGTTGAAGCACAGCAGATTAATCCAGTCTTCTCTTTCAGCAAATTCTGGTAAATTCCTTTCAAGTACAAATTTTTTTGTCATATTTCTTGGCATTCTTTCAATGCAAGAACTTCTGCAAAGCAAACCTCAAACAGAAATGATGGTCTCATACAACTGAAGATCCACTTCTAGACGACTTCTAAGTGTCTTCAGTATTTTCTGCAGACACATAGATAGGACTTGCTCATGGCTTAACCTTCTTTGCAAGGAAAAGGAATTACGCAAGGATTTGTTAGGAGAAGAGCTGTAAATGTGTGTATAAACGAAAAGTATACTTCAAGTAGGTACTACCTGTTCATTACAGTCAAAAAAAGCCTTAGCAGCCGAGGTTTTCAAGGAAGAATTTAGGGTTCTCAGGCTCAGATGAGCCCAGTTATTCATCCTACGCTTAAAAGTTTAGAATCCTAATAAAATAAGCATGCAGGTAGAGGCTCTTCTTAAAATTGGCATATGGAGGAAAGGAAACTGCTTTACGCAGCATCCAGAAGTAGATCAGAAGATCAGCCCATCAACCAAATGGAGTGAAATAAAATCTTAACTGCCTCACAAGAAGATCTGAATTTGAGAAGGTTCTTGGCTTCAAAAAGGATCCAAGCCAAACCAGGCTGGGCATATTTTTCATGTTGCTTATTCTGTTTTTTGGTTTTGTTTTTTTTTTTTTTTTCTAAGCCATCTCATCACATAACAGGCAACCTTGGCCAAAGAGAGAGGTAAACAGGCACTTCCGAGAACAAAATCAGTTGTTTCTTCCTCAGAAGATGACATCCAAGTTGTTAGCTTGCACAACTGAAATACAAGGCTAACTGTAATCTTGGAAAGTGTTTGAATACATTAGTGTTGGAGTCCGCTACTACAGAACAAAGTGTTCTTCGTGCTGGCATACTCTGCCGCAGCTCTTTCCCACAGCAGCCTTTGCATCTCCGTGCGCTTTCTAGCGAGGGAGTCTCTTATGTCAAACCTAGAAAGTAAGATTTGGGGTAACTGAGCAGTTCCAAGCAGTTCAGCGTAGGTCTGGGTTTTCACGACACGTTAAGAAACCAGACACACTCATGGAAACAGCAACATTCTCGTGGTAAAGGGAAGACTTAAAACAACCCCCTGGGATTTTAATGTTTGCAGGAATTCATAAACCAGACGTGTCCACGGCACATACCTATTTACTTGCTCTTTTCTGCCTGTACATTTGTATCATTCTTTGACGGAAAACATCAAATGCATCTTCTTTATTTTCTTCCCCTGCAACACCCAAGCCCTCCCCTGCAGAGGTAGCACCCCTAGGGAGTAAAATGAAGAGTTAGAACACTCTGTTGCTCTTACATTTGACAACCTGCAGAAGAGATCTAAACAACAGCTCCCAACATAGGCACAATTCGAGTGGAAAGCAATTCTCCTTCAATTGTGGGAGAAGGGAGTGGAGACTCGGTACCTGGCACACCAGGTCAGCTCTAAAACCGTTCCCCACCTCCCAGCACACATGCAAATAGAATCACAGAATCCTAGAACAACCAGGTTGGAAGGGACCCATCGGATCTTCTAGTCCAACCAATACCCACCAGAAGAAAACGCTCCTCTGACACTAGGGGAGCAGGGAAGATAGTCATCTAAGAGATCGAATTCTTACATGAACGCCTGTATTAACCACTTGGTTCATGGTAGGTGGGATCCTCCCTGGAAAAGACGGCAAAAATTGCCTTATTCCTTACATTTCAAAAATGACAGAAGTCGGAGGCTTTGCGGAACGAGCAGGAAACGCCACATGATTACGTTACCAAGGGAACGTAACACTGCTTGCTTAGAATTTCTAGTGCTCAAAGCCAGAGGAAGTCTTGTAGGACACACTCCACAGACAAAACCTGGAGCTCCTGCCCTCCAAGGGAAAATGAGTTAAAAACTCCTCTCTCTTCATCCAAACATGCTGACAGAAGCAGGCAGGCCTTGACAATACCAGAACAACTTTTTACCCTGGAGGCCTTGAGTTTCTTTGTGTAATAACTGATGTACCTGAATAAACCTGCTTTAGGTATCAGCATTTTATAATGATCAAGAGGCACTCAACGCTAGCACCGGAGTCTATCCGATTATTAATTCCTCCCCTCTTGTGCAGAGAATGAGATTAGGCAGCACGTGGACTTTTAAAAAAAAAAAAAAAGTCATCAATAGAAGAGCTGGTAGTTTCCAAAAGGGGAGAAAAGAGTAGAGGCTACAGATTGCTAAATGGATAAAAATACTGCACCAAAGCAACCAACGGGAGAAAGCAAAATGTTAAATTGCATCGTTTCCATCCTCACTGAAATTGTCCTGAAGTACTGTCCAAAGAACGACCTTGACGGGAAAGCAGAGAGCGGTTCAAACCATGAAAACAAAAATACAGAGTTCTCTTCACGTTACAGAAGAGGTCAATGAGATTTTGTAGGAGGTACAGAACATGGTTCCTCACTGCTCTTTGCAGGTGTCTTTACAAGGTGACACAGCAACGGACTCAACCTGGAAAAGCTCTATTTCCCTCATTAAAAATACTTCTTAAAGATGGCCGGAAACCTTTAGGATGTGTTGGGCTGTCAGATCAGGCACAATTAAACAGCTCCTGACTAGCTGTGCAGTGATACTTGTGCCAGGGGCTACAGAAAGAAACAAATTACTCATAGATTTGGTCCCAACGAGCTCTGAGGTTAGGACCAAGGTTCTAACACTGGTGAACACGAGAGCTGCAGGTGAAGCGAGTTGCTTCTTCATTGTCCATTAACACTGAAGAAGAAATTATGGAAAGTGTAACGATGGCCCTTGGGAGCACAACAGGAAAAAGAAAGGCAACAGCTACAAGGCCCAGAGCTGCCCAGGGCACGAAGGGAACACAGAAATCCCTGGAGAAAGGAGGCTGTTAAATCACAGACCACACGTGTGGGCTGGAATACGGGCTCAGAAATAATTTCTGCCTCCTTATACTATCGGGAGTTGAAGGAGGCATTATCGATTCTCTGTGCTGGCAGCAGCGGCCGCTGGATACAGCAGCTTTAGAAGACAAAATGAAGATTCAAACCGAGAAGTATATTTTGAAGGAAAAGCATGCTTACCTGCTGGCAGATGCACTTACCTCTTTCAGTGTGCGGTGGAATGAATCACACAATTAGAGTGAAAACACCTTTGCTGCCTAAACCTAGGAGTGTGATATCACTGTGTGATATTCCTGATGTCTATTTATCTAGGATGTACCTGGTGTGGTAGCAAGGAGAGCCCCCGGATAATACTGTGGTAAAGAGCCCTAAAAATACACTAAGCAACCAAAAAAAAAAAACCCCAAAAAGACACCTCGTGGAGAACAGGGGCACCCACACGTCTTCGGAAAGCGTCCTCGCACTGCACGCTGCAGCCTCCAGTGATGTCAAACCGGGCGGCAAGAACCAGCCACCTGCCAGAGCAGCTTTACCCAGAAAAAAACCACGTGAATTCGCC
The DNA here is from genome assembly GCA_033558105.1 of Coccyzus lansbergi. Taxonomy (NCBI): domain Eukaryota; kingdom Metazoa; phylum Chordata; class Aves; order Cuculiformes; family Coccyzidae; genus Coccyzus; species Coccyzus lansbergi. The sequence continues at coordinate 133,671 of JAUMJK010001031.1, forward strand.
ACGCTCAGCTCTGCTGAGGCCAAAGGCCAACGTCAAGATGGAAACAACCCACTGAACTGGCCCCAGCTAGGTGGGGTAGAGAAAGAGCGTTACTGCTGGACTCCCAGCCTTTCGCAGAGCTGTCCCGCTGCGGCAGGGTGTTCGCGTTACATACACTTTGACAGGCTCTCGGATTCCTTTCCCTCGTGTACCAAGGCCGTGGCCTTCCTGCCAGCCCATCTTCTGCAGCATCTGGAAACCCACGTTCCTGTTGGTCAGCTTCTTGTGGGAAAATTCCAAATCTTTTGGTTTCTGTGGGAGGAGAAGCAGGGAGAAAAAAAAAAAAAAAAACAAACCCAAACATAAACTAAGTGCGTTTTGCATTTCTGGATATGTAGAAATATCTCTGGCACTTCTCTAGCCGCACAGATAACGTCTATCGAAGAGTAACTATCTGCCTTGCCAGTTTGAGAGATTATTTCAAGTTATAATATTGTTTAAATACAATATTATAATCACCAGGAGTACACCTTCACATTGTAAAATGCAGTTATGGTTTTTAGTAACAAACACTGAATCTCTATGACAAATACAGAAGCAGCCAAACAACATCTCACCAAGTTTGGGAAATGCCAACATATTTTGCAGAGAGCAACGCGCTGGTTTCTCTATTATTTTTTTTAACTGGAAGACAAGATTAACACGTTGCTTTTAAATAGCGCTGTAATCATAAAACGCTTAATTTCGGTAGTTAAAAGACAACAGGAGCCACGGCTTTCCTCAGTTCTAGTGCAGCCTTTGTCAGGGTCAGGCTCTTCAGGATCTAATTCTATTTTATGACAGCGACACCTCTTCAGAGAGGTAGAGACAGTCAATTCTCAGAATACAAAGGCAAACCAGAAGAGTTCTTTACCTTCTTCTTCTTTGTAACTGGGCAACCACGAGGCCTATCGTAAGCAATTCTGACAGGTTCATGCACTGCAAGTCAAACCAAAGACAAAATTCAGCTGTAAAGAAAAAAACATCTGCAATACAGAGCTCCAAAAGCACATCTCAAGTGGGACTTGACTCAATACCTTGGCAAGAAAGGCTGGAAGGACAAGAAAAGAAGCTGTAAGGTATTTTATTTCCCTCCACCACATAAAAGTAGTACATGCATGTGTTTAGCTTTGGACATTTGGACGATAAGGATTTGAGATCTTTCATTTCTCTGAGCGTCGGTGATAGAAAATTCAGAATGCACTTAAATGATCATCTATCGCTTTCCTATCACAAATGACAACCTTCACCAATGAAAAAGTCACTATGCAAAGACAAGACGCTTGTTAAAGCGGCTGCAGAGCACAAATAATCAGGTTGAAGCTACTTCACTCTCAGTTCTTAGAACATCACAACCCACCCTTGCTGTGGCCACAAATCTGGCCAATCCAAATCGAAATGTATTCAGCCAAACACTCAAAGGTAGCACTGAACACATTTTAAGTCTATTAAATCTTGCGTAGACTGATAAATAAACCCTGCAAACCCTCCTACCGTGAGTTTTCTAAGCAGCAGACAGGATTACATTCACATATACTTATGGAATATTTGAGGATTGATGCCTGATGCAAACTTTGCTACTGCACAATAATACAAATAGTGTTATATAATTTATTCTGATTCTTCTTTGTCAGTGACTGACCCTTTAAAGTAAACATTGAGCTCACTTCCGGGCTAAAGGCAGGCAATTCTTTTGGTCAGTAACAAAGTACATAAGATCAAGTACTGAGCTCTACGAAATGTTTTTCGGTAACGCTCACCTTTTGGTTCTTCTATGAGGCAAATCCTTTTAGATGCAGGAATCATACCGACTTTCAGAGACTTGCTGCTGATTCGTTTGCGAGGAAAGGGGGTGCCAGGAGCGGGAGCTGATGCCTGTGTCGACAGATTTGGTACAGCACCGTCAGATGACGCAGCCAGCGGCATTTCACCTGTTGGTATTTCCTCTCCTGTTCTGGAAATCATCTCTTCAGCTAGGCTTTCCACACTTCTACCTGCTGAGATGTCATCCTCTTCTCCTTCCTCCGCTTGCTCCATTTCCATCTCTTCCAGAGGCTGAGAGATATCCTCCTCAAACTCTGCTTCCTCCTCGTTATATTCGTCCTCCTCCTCTTCCTCCTCCTCCTCCTCCTCTTCTGAAATATCCAAGTTCCTCTCTTCAGGTTTCGCACTCTCCCCGGCATCAGCTGCTTCAGACGCGGCGCTGAAGTTAATGGATGGACACAACTCATAGACCTTCATTCGATAAAACTTGAAAGCAGAGCTGTTTCGATCTTGTAGAAACCTGTGAAAATGATACCAGAAAGATATTTTCTTTAGCTGGCACAAAGCAAGACAGCAAAAATAAACCTTTTGTTAAGGTTTTTTTTTTTTTAATGATCTTTCCAGGTGTGTTTTCGGAGAGCTGTAGGATTCCCCAACAACATCGACTGGGATGGATTCCTCAATCCTCATTGCTTTTTACCAGCACTTCTCTACCTGTGTTGTAAAGAATTCAGTGCCATTATCTTCACTCTACAGACGGAGAAACTAAGAAAAGAGGCCAGCTCTGGGTGAGCCAGAAGGCAAACAGCGAAGCACAGAAGAGAATTCAGGTCTTGCAAAGAGCAGTTCTGCAGTCTGTGTGCAAACAGACGTATCGATTCGGAGGGACAGACAAGACAGAGCAGCTCTATATGACTAAAAGAAAAACCTACACTAATTTCCACTGGAGCACTCAGGCCATCACAATCAAAGCCTCACTTAAAAGAATAACAAGATTAAAAATACTCTGACAAAACACTGTGTCAAGACGCAAGCCAATTACTTAAGACATAAAAGACTACACATATCAGTACATGTGTGCATTTAGAAGCGGTTTACTTTCTTAGTTATTTCAGATATTCATTAATGGAGGCTCAAAATCCTTTCTTCCCAAGCACAGTGTGTAAAAGAATACATCAACAAACGATAAAAGGAAATCTCTTTTTAGTAATTGTTTAGGAGGTTGTCGTGAGGCGGGTGCTGGTTATTTCTCCCAGGGAACAAGCAATAGGATGAGAGAAAAATGGACTCAAGTGGCGCCAGGGAAGGATTAGATTGGAGATTGGGAAAAATTTCTTTACTGAGAGAGCAGCGAAGCCCTGGCAGAGGACTCCTAGGGGGAGTCTCCATCCCTGGAGGGGTTAAAAAGCATGCAGAGGTGGCATTTTGGGACACAGCTTAGTAGGGATGGTGGTGTTGAGCTGATGGTTGGACAGCATGAGCTTAGAGCTCTTTTACAACCCTAATGATTCTATTTTGGTTTTTCTTGTTGGTCCCTTTACACAGATCAACGTGTGGTTTACTCACCAGAGGTCTGGGTTATCTGCACTGTTGTCTATGCTGAACTGCTCGATTTCTGGTCCTACCTGAGCGACAAACTTGGCAAGCTTCTCGGCAGTTTCCATCGTTTTAGCGTCCACTGCAAGAAACAAAAAAGCTTGTTAACTATGAGCTTCACACAAAATCTGCCTCACTGAAACGTCAACGCAGTTGAGACATATCTACTTCAGCCAAAGAAATTATTTTTAGAGTTATCTGCAGAACACTCCATGTCATGTTTGAATTTACAATTTACAATTGAATCTTCACTTACCATCAGGAAACTGAGAGGACAGCGGTGGGAAAAGTTCAGCTGGTGCTAAGAAATCCTCAGAATCTGCCCTTCCTTCCACTGGCAGAGCCTCTTCCGAGTTAGTTGTGCCCTGCGAGGATGAGGCTGCAGCGAGGGAGGAACTCGTCTCCGACAGGTTGCTCTCCGACCCAGAAGGCTTTGACTGGACTGACCCCTGAAGATGCTTGTCCCGGGGCTTGAGCACGGTCCCCGCTGAAAGCGCAGTCTGTGTCCCTGCGGTTGCTCTCGTCGCCCTCCTTCCTCGAACAGCGCGTTGTGTGAGAGCTCCGAGCCTCTTTCTTTTAAACAGCCGCCTCTTAATGCTCGCCACTCTCCTGGCGTACAGCATGGCCCTGACTGATTCTGTGGCAGATTCTTCTAGTGTTTTGCCCTCACCACCCTCTTCCTTTCCCGACGACGTCAGCCTCTGCATCTCAGACAACCTCAGTCTGTAATACTTGTACTCTAGGCTATCTTCGTCAGACAAGAACCTAAACAAAAATCACATAAACAAAGCTGAAAGGGCAACTGATCTCCAATTCTCCGATTAGAAGTTCAGTAGCAATCGATGCTTTTTTCCCCGAGGAATACACAAAAGTTAATGGTAGCCTGCAGAGGTTTTTCTCAGCCTAACAGCCATCTCCACCTCTAAATCAGTAAGTGAAGTGTGCCGAGCAAATAAATGATGGAGGGTTTTGACATAAATCGTTGGGTTAGTAAATAATCAGCTATGCTGTGATTCACACACGAAGAGATACTGTCTTATTAAAAGATTATGACACTTGGAACTGTCTCAGTGTTCCTTTTCCAGCATTATTCATGGAACACGATATCCATAAGTCTGTTACCGTCCAGTATGTTTATATCAACTACAGCTGCTTCCTATTTTAATCCGAGCTATAGAAATAGCTTTAACACTTTGTGTTTGGATTGACACACGGTCACTACTGACAGATCAAAAGAACACGATCCACTAGACCAAAGAGAAGCAACAGGACAATTTCCAGGGGGTATCAGGAAGCGGAACGAGCTTAGGAAACACTTTCAGAAAGTCCAATTAAATATACAATATGGTTTGTTCCTATGCCCCTTGAATGAAATGCTGAATGTAAAGATATTCCAAATCCCTTCAGCAGAGAGCAGTATCAAGACAAACCGTTCGAACACACCTACCAATACTCAGGGCTGTTCTTTTGAGCGTTTCTCTCTTTGGCAGACAAGGTTCCTGAGACAATGCTGTTCACTAGCTGCTCGATCGTCTCCACAACTTTCCGATCCGCTCGCTGTGGGGCTGTAGGAAGAAAGGTGATGCAGTAATTGGGTTATTCTCATCGACGGAGTATCAATACCTAGTCCTTTTCATTCTTCAACACAGTGGTGTTTGCGACATCTCAACATATCAATAATAATAGAAATAAGGCTGCATTTAATACTAGAATAAACAAACCTCAGAAACTTCCTGATTCCTCAACTCAATTTAAATTCTACAACACTTTATTAGGAGAAGTGCTGTGGTTCAAGAAACTCATCCTTTGCCATCCTGTCCATGTTAAGTTATCCTGAAACAGCAAATTCTTGTTGCTCTAAAAGGATTTTGTGCAAAATAAGTATATTTGACCACTACTCTGAAGGGGCGAACTCCAACCTATTGGCCACTCTACTCCTGTAGATGGTAGTATATAAACAGTTTGAAAGAAATACGCCTGCATCCAATAAAAGCAATACCAGGAGCATCTCCAGCTTTAGTGTTTGATAGGAATGGTTGGACTCGATGATCCGGTGGGTCTCTTCCAACCTGGTGATTCTGTGATTCTATGAAACAGTCACTGTGCAATGTAGCTGGTTACAGCTGCAGTCCCAGACTCCCTCCATGGAAGCTGAGAAGGGGCACAAGGTATAAATCATGGAATCAAGGGATGGTTTGGGTTGGAAGGGACTTTAAAGCCCATCCAGTCCCACCTCCTGCCATGGACAGGGATACCTCCCACTGTCTCAGGGGCTCCAAGCCCCATCCAACCTGGCCTGGAACCCCTCCAGGGATGGGGCAGCCAACCCTGCTCTGGGCAACCTGGGCCAGGGCCTCCTCACCCTCACAGGAAAGAAATTCTTCCCATCTCAATCTCCCCTTTCAGCTCAAAGCTGTACTCCCTTGTCCTGTCTCTACACTCCCTGATCCAGAGCCCCTCCCCAGCTTTCCTGGAGCCCCTTTCAGTGCTGGAAGCTGCTCTAACATCTCCTCAGAGCCTTCTCTTCTCCAGGCTGAACAACCCCAACTCTCCCAGCCTGTCCTTGTACAGGAGGTGCTCCACGCCTCAGATCATCTCTGTGGCCTCCTCTGGACCCTTTCCAACAGTTCCACGTCCTTTTTACGCTGAGGATTCCAGAACTGGACACAGGACTCCAGAGGGGGTCTCAGGAGAGAGGAGTAGAGGGGGAGAATCCCCTCCCTCACCCTTCTGGTTGTTTGTCTGGTCGTTTCTTTTGATGCTTAAGCAGGTGCAGAAGGAAGGAAGGACACACGCCTTTACCCAAAAAGCTGAAAGCGATTGTTACAACAGAAAATATTTCCCACCTGCCTCAGCACTGCAAGGGATTTACACGGAATTGCCAGAATTAGGAATCCCTGACCCAGAAAAAAAAATAAGATGCTAGTTTTGATAGGAATGGTTGGACTCAATGATCCAGTGGGTCTCTTCCAACCTGGTGATTCTATGATTCTAGTGACAAATATAGACATTAGGCACCATAAAGTACCCTACAACACTTCACTCACTTTTAGCTTGTGTGTCAGGAGAGGGTTTTTCCAGCTCTGCTGTGGACTCCGCTTCAGCTTTCTTCATCTGGATGGGGTATCCACTTTTGTCCAACCAGGCCTTCAAGTTTTCAATGTACTCTCTTCCAAACAACGTCGAATCATCGAAGTTAGGGAAGAGCGTTGGCGCCGGAGCCATTTCCTGCAGCCCTACAGCTTCGAGGATCTTCTCTTGCCTGAAAACAGATGCCAGCGCGAAGGTCTGACCCAGAAGCGCTAAGGATTTACGACAGAGAGAAACAGTGGTCTCGAAAGCACTCGCCATTTCTCTCGGATTACCAAACCCGCTGGTCTTAATGCTCAATTCGTAAGCGTTGCAGGCCATGAGCAGGGGGGTGACGCCTTTCAGGAGGCGGTCTTGGAGCCTCATGATGTATTTATCAAAAGGCTTGATGATTTCGAAGAAGCAGTTCTTGGTTTTCACAGCCCCCTTGTCCAGGAGCATATTTAAAAACTCATTGTCCACTTTGGGAGTTTTCAGAGCAGCGTGTTGCAGACTCTTGATGGTGAAGAAACAATAATCTCGGTGCTCGGGCTTCAAGGAGCACTTGAAGGAAGCCAGCATCTTAGCGCAGGTTTCTGTCTCCAGTTCGAAGAGGGCTCCGAAGAGCCGGGAAAACTCGGCGTCATTTTTTATGGCGTGAAACCCAGCCCATTTTATAATTTCTATTCCAAAGGTTGAAAAAATGTCCGATTTGTCCACGAGATCAAAATTGAGATTTCGGAACACGTGCGCAGGCTTCGGGAGCCTGAGAATAGGTCTCTGGGCTGCGATCGCCGGCCTCTGATTAGGCCGTGGAGGCAGCTTTTGATTAGGGTGCTGGATGGTCACCGGCCTCTGGTTGGGTTGGTCAGCATCTTCTGGGAGTTGATCAGGTTGGGCGTCTGGCTTCTGATCGGGGCCCGGAGGCAGCTTTTTAGTGTTCCATTTCTTCAGGGGAGGTTTGAGATCTCCTTTGAAAACTTTAGGCTTAACAACCCCCCTTGTAAGATGCTTTCCTCGCAGCATCCTTCCCCGGCCGAGGTTGCCCCTCCGTATCGGGGGCCGGAACTCGCTGTCGGATTGCATCCCAAAGTCCACATCGTACTCCTGATTCTCCATGTTGCCATATTCGTCTTCCATGAGTCCTGGCGAGCGAAAATCACCTAAAATATCTGAAGAACTAAAGTCAGTCTCGTGGGTGGACTCCCAAGAATCAGGAGGGCCGTAGTCCTGGTCATGAGAAGCGAGGCCTTCGTAGTCCCGGTTATGGGAAGCTGGATGTCCGTACTCCCGGTCGTGGGAAGCCAGGCGCCCGTACTCCCGATTCCGAGATGCCGGATGCCCGTATTCCCGGTCATGCGAGGCTGGGCGCCCGTATTCCCGGTCCCGAGACACTGGGCGACCAAATTCCCGGTCCCGAGACGCCGGGTGGCCGTACTGTTCGTGGTAATAGTTATCTTTTCTTATGAGGGGACTCGCAGATCTGTAGGAAGGTCCGGGATACTCGTCTCGTGGGTCTTCGCTCCAGTCATCGTGAGGATGGTGCTGAGCGTTGTCGTGAGCGTATCTCCCATCGTCGTGAAAGCTCTCTTCGTATCTTGGTCTCAGGACCAGCCTCGGAGGAGCTGTGAGGATAAAAAGCATAAAAACACCAATGCACTGCGAGTAGGATTAAGGAAAAAAAAAATTAAACACACATATTTGGATGCTTAGAAGAATGAATAGAAATATATATATTGTTATTCAAAAGTCTCACTCATTTTGGATACTCCCATTTCCTTTTCTACATATATTAAATCATTTGAAATAAGCAAATCCAAACAAAATAATAACAACACCTAAAAGCAATTTATTAAAGCCACTACTTTTTCTACAGGTGAAGCACAAGTTCTGCTATAAATCTCATCATCTATGTGCTCACAACTTGCTCAGTCCAGGAAGATGCTAACGATGTGCTCATAATGCTTCTAATTGCATTTCTCTGATGTTAAAATAACCCAGAGTGTGCACTTTCTGTCTCCACACGGAATTCCGCAGTTGAAAACAAGATCCTACTTTCTATAAACTCACACACAATTATAAAAGACAACATTATAGTTGGAAACATCAGAATTTCCTGCAAAGCATCCAAGAAACCCTGTTCTTTAACTCAGAAAGTCAAGAATGCTTGAACAACTTAAGTATTTCAAATGAATTATTTCTCTGGAGCTTATACAACTTTAAGAAAACAGATGTAAGTCTCAATTTCCTCTGAATGCATTTCAAGTTATTTTCCAGGACATTTTTAAGTGTCAAATTTATAAGACAAAAGAATTTGCAGATGATCGTTTGTGTACGTTCACGGGATTAACGTCCTGCTTTTAGCATTTTCTTCAAAGCCCCAAAGGCCTCAAACTCACTCCTGTTTATTTAACTTATCCAGACATCACCAGAATTCCATCCTGCAGCGATGCCTCTGGAGACCTCCCTGAAATCGGACCCGCTCTCTGACACAGCCTGAGCACAATTCCTTTGTTTGAAACCGCAATCGTAAAATGGTTTGGGTTGGAAGGGACCTCCAAGTCCAACCAGTGCCCCTCCTGCCATGGGCAGAGACACCTCCCACTGGATCAGATGCTCCAAGCCCCATCCAGCCTGGCCCTGAACCCCTCCAGGGATGGGGCAGCCACCCCTGCTCTGGGTAACATGGGCCAGGCTCTCACCACCATATTGTGAAGAATTTCTTCCTAGTGCTTCATCTAAACCTTCTCCCTGCCAATTTAAACTCATTCTCTCTCATGCTATCCCTGCCCTCCCTGATCAAGAGCCCCTCCCCAGCTTCCCTGGAGCTCCTTTCAGTGCTGGAAGCTGCTGTAATGTCTCCTCACAGCTCTCCAGGTTGAACAACCCCAACACTCTCAGCCTGTCCTCGTACAGGAGGTGCTCCAGCCCTCGAGTCATCTCCGTGGCCTCCTCTGGACCCTTTCCAACAGTTCCATATTCTGACAATAGGGTTTTTTTTGACTGCAATTCGCATTCCACATTGGAATAACATCAGTCATACCAATCTACCAGCCTCTTCCTTACAAATGGATATGGAAAGCGAATCATAGAATCATAGAATCACCAGGTTGGAAGAGACCCATTGGATCATGGAGCCCAACCATTCCTATCAAACACTAAACCAAGTCCCTCAGCACCTCATCTACCTGTCCCTTAAACACCTCCAGGGAAGGGGAATCAACCACCTCCCTGGGCAGCCTATTCCAATGCCCAATGACCCTTTCTGTGAAAAACTTCATAGAATCATAGAACAACCAGGTTGGAAAAGACCCATTGGATCATCGAGTCCAACCATTCCTATCAAACACTAACCCATGTCCCTCAGGACCTCATCTACCTGTGCCTTAAACACCTCCAGGGAAGGGGAATCAATCCCCTCCCTGGGCAGCCTATTCCAATGCCCAATGATCCTCTGTGTGAAAAACTTCCTCCTAATCTCCAGCCTAAATCTCCCCTGGTGGAGCTTGAGGCCATTCCCTCTTGTCCTGTCCACTGTCACTTGGGAGAAGAGCCCAGCTCCCTCCTCTCCACAACCTCCTTTCAGGTAGTTGTAGAGAGCAATGAGGTCTCCTCTCAGCCTCCTCTTCTCCAGGCTGAACAACCTCAGATCCCACAGACCTGTTCTCCAGCCCCTTCCCCAGCTTCGTGGCTCTTCTCTGGACTCTCTCCAGAGCCTCAACATCCTTCTTGTGCTGAGGGGCCCACAACTGAACACAATATTCAAGGAGCCATTCATGGAATGGCTTGGGCTGGAACTGACATCCAAGCTCATCCAATTCCAACCTCCTGCCATGGGCAGGGACACCTCCCACTGGCTCAGGGGCTCCAAGCCCCATCCAACCTGGCCTGGAACACCTCCAGGGATGGAGCAGCCACCCCTGCTCTGGGCAATCCGCATTCCACCCTGGAGCAGTGTCAGTCACACCAAGCCTCTTCCATAAAAAAAAAAAAAAAATAAAAAAAGGATGCGGGAAGTGGATGTCTCTGTATGAATCCCAAGAGGCAGAGATGGGAGGTAAGGGATGCAGGAGAGGCGCGAGCGGCATCGCTTGGCCTCCCTCACCCCAAGGGTCTCCTCACCTTTAAAATGCTGGATGGGCTCCTCCATGGCATCTCCCCTCTCCATGCGGAACCTTTTCACTTTGTCCTGCACCACAGCATCAAACGCTTCCCGGGTGAGGCGCCGAGAGGCCATTTTCATCCTTGAGGCAACCGCACAAAGCCACAGCCTCTCCTCCTCCTCCTCTTCCCTCACCCCCAGACCCGCTCTCCCGGCTCCTCAGTGAGCTGAAAAGGGATGGCAACGGCAGGGAAAGAGCAGCTACCGGTACCTCCCGCCCTCCCGCGCCGGGAGGGGGAGGAGAGGAGGGATGAGAGGAAGGAGGAGGAGGAGAAGAAGAAGAGGGAGGAGGAGGCCGGGGGAGCCGCCCCCAGCCCGGTCCCCCCCGCCCGCCCGCAGCCTCCCCGCCGCTCGGGAATTTCCCAGCAGCCCCCGCGGCGCCGCTAGCCGCGCGCAGGCGCAGAGGCGGGACCCGCCTGAGGCTGGAGGGGGTGGGATGGGGATGTGGGGAGGGGGCTGTGGAGAGGGATCTGTGGGCTGGATCCATGGGATGGGCCTGTGCAGAGGGGTCTGGACAGGCTGGATCCATGGGATGGGCCTGTGCAGACGGGTCTGGACAGGCTGGATCCATAAGATGAGGCTGTGGAGAGGGATCTGGACAGGCTGGATCCATGGGATGGGCCTGTGCAGAGGGGTCTGGACAGGCTGGATCCATGGGATGGGCCTGTGCAGACGGGTCTGGACAGGCTGGATCCATAAGATGAGGCTGTGGAGAGGGATCTGGACAGGCTGGATCCATGGGATGGGCCTGTGCAGAGGGGTCTGGACAGGCTGGATCCATGGGATGGGGCTGTGGAGAGTGGGGTGTGGGCTGGATCCATGGGATGGGGCTCTGCAGAGGGATCTGGACAGGCTGTGTCCATGGGATGAGGCTCTGCAGAGGCATCTAGGCAGGCTTGATCCATGGGATGAGGCTGTGGAGAGGGATCTGGACAGGCTGGATCTATAGGATGAGGTTCTGCAGAGGGCTCTGGGCAGGCTGGATCCATAGGATGAGGCTGTGGAGAGGCATCTGGACAGGCTGGATCCATGGGATGAGGCTCTACAGAGGGATCTGCACAGGCTGGATCCATAGGATGAGGCTCTGCAGAGGGATCTGGACAGGCTAGATCCATAGGATGAGGCTCTGCAGAGGGATTGGGACAGGCTGGGGCTATCAGATAGGGCTCTGCAGAGGGATTTGTGGCTGGATCCATGGCCTGGGGCTCTGCAGAGGGATCTGTGGGCTGGATCCATGGCCTGGGGCTCTGCAGAGGGATCTGGACAGGCTGGTCCGTGGGATGAGGCTCTGCAGAGGGATTGGGACAGGCTGGGTCCATGGGATGAGGCTCTGCGGAGGGATTGGGACAGACTGGGGCTATCAGATAGGGCTCTGCAGAGGGATCTGTGGGCTGGATCCATGGCCTGGAGGGCAGGAATGCTTTGCAGAGGTGCCTGTGCAGGCTTGATCCATGAGATGAGGCTCTGAAGGGGGATCTGGACAGGATGGGTCCATGGGCTGGAAGGCAGGGATGCTCTACAGAGGGGTCCATGGGATGAAGCTCCGCAAAGGAAATGCCCTCAAGCTGCACCAGGGGAGTTCTAGATTGGCTATTGGGAAGAAAACCTCCATGGAGGCATTCAGCGTGTTGGGCTGGCGGTTAGACCGGATGAGCCTCGAGGTCCTCTCCAGCCTTCATGAATCCAGCATCCCTCAGCCTCCTGCTTCGCAGCCCCTCCCCTCCTTAAAGCCCTTGCACTGCGCATGCGCAGAAGGCTACCGGGCGCACGTGTCCGGCGGCCGCGCAGGGCGCATGCGCACCAGGA